>JANHFL010009101.1:238500-253493 GCA_032468155.1 Oxyrhabdium leporinum | reverse complement strand
CCCCCCCGAATATGTTTCACTTTAAGAAACTTCTTCAATTCATAACTGAAACATATTTAAGGAAAAAAACAAGAAAGTTGAGTTACCTTTTGGAAAAGCACCTTTGGGATAGGTATTGAAAGTTCCAATATTTACTCTATAAACTCACTCTTGCTTCTACACTAGATCACATGACCAAAAGTATCATGCCTGAGTAGGTTTTCGAAGAACTTGGTTCATTACATTTTGGAGGCTTCTAATTTACCCACATTCATCCATACTCTCACAGATGGGGAAGTCAACACTGCATCATTATTTCCTCAGTTTAACATATTGGCCTCTTAAGAAGGCTATTTGGTAGAAACCATTAGAAAATGGATCGGTGTGATGCAAAGAGAAATTAGACTTTTTTTTTCCTTCAGTCAAGAAAAAATAACTGATACGGCAACTAGAACTAGGCAACTAGAACTAACTTGAAATAGCAACTAGGAATTGCCTACTTATTCTTTATTTGAAGGTAAAGTAGGCCATCTTAACACTAGGTGAGTAACCAGTTCAAAATGGACAGGCGCCAAATGGCACAAGGAGTTCTTAGGAGAAGAAAAGAGACGAAGCAAGAGAAAAAGTCTGGAATATGAGACTAACAGAAGAGGAGGGAGACAATGGAGGAAGGTGGATAAAAACTGATTAAAGAAAGGAAAGTCCTATTTTGGACAATGATAAAGAAAAACCTCAAGTACAGATAAAATGGATGAAAGAGAAAAATGGAAACCAGGAAGGAAAAAGGCAGTATTGCAAAGATAGCAGAACACTGTTTGCTGAAAAAGCTACGCATTGAATAATGCTTTTACAAAACAATAGGGAAGTGGTTAAAAAAAAGTACAAAGCATGGAACCAGTAAAATTCTGTTTCTGCCAACAGGTGCTAGGAAATAGGTGATAGTTATGCTGCAGTCTCCTGGTTTCTCTTCTGAAATCAGGAATTAAGATTAACCTTTGGTGCAGTTTGTTGGAATGCTAATTCAGCCATTAAAATGCAGCCCAAGAAATTCCTCATTCTCTTAGACTATGGAGAAGCTGAATGGACCATGGAAAGGTTTAAGATACAATAATATAGTAAATCTGAGACTTCTGACAACTGAGAATTTCAAAGGATTGCCTACATTAAGCCCAAGAAGTTGGAGAAAATAATCACTGTGAATGCTGTTTAAGAAAACTGTGTAGCAAAAGAGTAAGGAAATCCCAGATAAAATAGCCAGAGATATTTACAATTCAGCATGTGTACTTTACGTCCCGTACAGCTTTCTCTGTCTGCCATTAAGGGAAGCTTTGAAATTGCCACCAGAGTTTCATAAAGTGAGACTGAACTCTCATGGGAAATGTAATGTGTAGCCAACCTGTTCTTCGTTCCTGATTGATTTTAGGACTACAGTATTAAAGATTGTGATGTCTGCGTAGGTTGTGCTTTCAAATTTCTTCCCAGGTTTTCATACCCGTTTACAATAGGACCCACACAGCCTTAGGGCAGTGCATTTACTCATAAATACATAGTAAATTAATTTTGAGAAGGAAACAAAAATAAGTAGGAAAAAGCAAAGCCAATCACAAAAATGAAAGGCGAGAGAAAACTAAATTCTTCATTTAATGGCCACCACCCCAATTTGATACCAATGAGCTCTTAATTTCAGAGAAATCTCCCTTCTGAGTGCTTTGGAAAGGTTACAATGCAATTTTCTGAAACTAAGTTATTAGACAGAGGAGCATTAACCTTTCAGCCCTACAGACTTTTACTCTTTTTATCTCCTTTTCATTTTTGTTTGTATGTCTGTTCATTTTTTTCCCCCTGTGATCACCATCCTGTTGCTAGGTAACAGCTGTTTTGTGCATGGGCATGTGAGTCTATCTGTCTCTTAGTTTTGTCAGCCTGGCCCAGGGTATCCACCTCCCTAGCGCTTGCTGACGGCAATACAGCTCTTCACAAAAAAGCATTTATCATGCCCCGGCACAGTAATGGCCACTCCAGAGAGGGGAAATTGAGCTGACCTGAAGGCCAAAGCTGTTAGGGAGACTGGTGGGAAGGGTAAGAGGGTCACAGCACCCTTTCCCCACCCACTTAGTGGGCAGTAAGCAGTGCCCCGGTTTTCACTAACACATCCCAAGGCTTTGCACCTGAGATAAATGTTTATTTGACATTATCAATAAAATAAAAAAAATACGATTTCAAAGAAACCAGATATGGATCTAACTGAGATAAGCCGCAGTCTTGTACGCAGTTATTCCACTTAAAGGCCACCAAACTCCAAGGGATGGAAATTTCCAGACTGCAGAAGAGTTGAAATGCACTTATGATTTTTCTATCTTGCCACTGTCATAAGACAAAAAGTTATCATATCTGCTTCTTCCATCATCTTTTATATTTTTAAAGAAAATAGGTATAAGTCAAAATGACAGTTGTTTGGTTCTGACCAGTTAAAGCAAGGGTGTCAAACTCGCAGCCCGCAGGCCAGATGTGTCACGCACTGGCCATGCCCACCTCCGGTTTAGAGAAAGGGGAAAAAGTCATGGTACGTCACGTGATGACAACATGACACCGTGAGTTTGACACCCCTGAGTTAAAGCTAACTACCTATCAAATATTTTAGAAGGAAATTATTATCACAACTACTATTTTTTTTAAAAAATCGAAGCGTCTGCTTTTAGAAAAAAAATATTTTGATTTCTGCTTCCAAATCACTCCTTTCATTCAATTAGGAAGAATAAAACAATCTCTACTTTTCATTTTACCAACTGTCACACTTGAGATGATCAGAGGTTATGTAAAATGTTTTGAAAAGCAAAATACTATTAGTAGAACGTTTAATTTTGCTTATTTTAACGAGGGCCGAAGTCATGTTTACTTGCCAGCTAATATAAAAAATTAATGATAACTTTAAGAAAAACTACAAATGTTGGATGACATTGCCAGATGTATGCATTAATTAGATTAATTTGTAAATTCCATAAATTTTCACACCATATGACATAAGCAAGGTTATTTCACTTCTAGACTATGGCATTCATAAATGGTGTGCATTATCGTGATATTCATAAATAATATGAATCCTCCACAGCAGTGATACCTGTTTAGAAAAGCTCTATAATAAATATATCCCTTGTGAGATCGGTCACAAAAGCTTTGAGACTATGCAAGCTATCATTTAACTATCATTCAATGTCAATGAGAGGAGCAGATCAAAAGAGTATCACACAACCTCTATATTATATATCACCTCTATGTGCAAGAATCAGTTCTTACAAACAAGAGCACCTTGCTTCAGGTGTGATCATCAACCATCACTGGAATTTTTATACCAGCCTTTCTCAATCCTGAAAACATTTTCAGGGTAGCCTTACAAAAAAAATGATTTTGTCTACAGCTGAGTCATGAAACATTAACTTCCCCACATCTGTGAGTGCTAATATTACATGGTACATGAACTTTAAAAATGTGTTTATTTTTTTAACCATGAGCTCTCACTAGTTCTCACCCACAGAACCTGAGGGTTTCACAGAAGACATCTGGTCTATAGTATCTAATTTTGGAGTATAAAATATTTATAAGAGAAAAGGCCTTTCTTGTCCAGACAACTGTAGGAAGACCACCAAAGTTTTTTTTTTAAAGAGTTAAAAAGCCAAGAGTTACGGCAGCAAATGTTAGTACTTGTTAGCAGACAGCCCACTGTCATTTTCAAAAGCTAAAGTTTATGCTTTTAATGCTTTTTTATAATATTACTGTTGTATTAAAAATGTAATCCCTTTGTATGGAGGTAAACTCATTAAGAGCTTGTGATTTTCATGGACCCATAATTGCTAGTCTGCTTTCAAAGATTAGTAAGTAGTGACAATCTATTCATTAAGAGAATACTAGATAGTGAGCTATAGTTTGTATGTACAGTAGTTATTTGTAGTAAGAATATTAATTAACGTATTCAGTTATAAGCCAGCATATTATACAAAATGGACAGTAAAAACAAGTTATTTTTCAAACTTTCAAACAACAACATTTTAACATAAAAGGGGCTAAGAGTCAATCTCAGTTTTACTATATTCTCCAGAAAGTTATCAAATAAGAATATGAACTTTAAAATTGATCAAGATTAATTTCACTGGCAGTGTATCATAACATATTTCTCTTTGGAGACTCATTTGTTGAGCAGCAGATGCAAAGAAAAGAAAAATCAGACTGCAAGAAGTCAATTGGATTTTTTACCATTGATAAAATAGTAACATGTCTGTTTATTAAAGCATTCCCAAATAGCTGCAGTATAAGATTTGTTTCAAAAGTCCCTAAATTGCAAAGGTAAACATAAAAATAATGTCTACCAAGTTACCAATAAATTTAGCATTCTAGTAATAATTTCTGTGAACTTTTCATTTACTAATTTTCTGAATCCTAAAGCAAGAAAAGATTTATTGCATGTATACTGCCTGCATAAAACTTGTACTCTAATATTTATAATATAGTCTAGTATTTCCTTGCTTTTGCCAGATTAAAAAATATTTTAAATCTAAACCATCCTTGTGCCTGAAAATAGTCACTGTCCAGGCTAATGTACTCTGCGCGGAAAAATGTATTCAGTGCAATTTAATGCTAGATTAATTTAAAATTGTATAATGTAGAGTCACTTAGAGGGGCAACTAAAAGTGACTTTCTCAGTTTTGCATTAACCAAATGTAAAATGTCTATTTTAATTAAATCGCTATAATAATATACCAATAACGCTTTAATCCAGTATCACATGTTGTGAATTTTATTGGTTTCTAGTGAACTAGAACATTTTTAATTCTTACATTTATATTCTCCCACCCAAAAGCTGCTGAAGCAACCTAAAATAAACCGGGATGCATACTACATGGTTTGACTTAAACTAGTTAGTTAATGTCTAAAAAAATTATTGGAAACTAAAGTATTATCATACATATATTTCATTTTAGTTTGCAAAAAAAAGTATCTGGTCTCAAACATAGTTAGTTGGAGCTTAATATTTTGCTCTTGTTCCATTATGTTACACGGAATATCCTTGAAGATGTTCAGTTCAACCTCCCTTACTAGTGGGGAACCAGTGTTTAGTCTGCAGCAGAATGCATTTGCTGAAATGGATATATTTGCCATATGTGTATTGTGTCACAGGGCAGTTGCCTAGGATGAGAAATTGCAAGCCAATAATTCACTGCAACGTGATAGTGAATTAACTAGTTTTGTCTCTTTTAGCCTTGGATACTTCCCTTACAAGGATTACTTTTACTGTTGGGTCTAATGACTAAAGAAATATCATCGTAAGACAACGGTACAGAGAAATTACATGTATAGATGTAATCCCTACTAGAGGCATTAAAGACACTGAAAAAAAACCCTTATTAGTCAAAAGGGGGTCACCACCACCCAGACATGTTTACTATCCCCCTCTCAGACTCTAGCCCCCAAATTAAAAAATCTTATTTTATTCATAACTTAATTTCCTTGACAAGATTCACAAAGGCACTGAAAAAAGTAACATGACCATTTTTCACACTTACAACCATTGCAGCATTCCCATGGTCACATGATCAGAATTCAGCTGCTTGCCAATTGGCATGTATTTATGATGGTTCCAGTTCCTATGGTCATGTGATCACCATATGTAACCTTCTCAGCTGGCTTCTAACAAGCAAAGTCAATGGGGGAAGCCAGATTAATTTAATGATGGCATGATGCCCTTAACAACTGCACTGATTCGCTTAACAACTGTGGGGAAAAAATAGTAAAATAGGGCACAAATCACTTAACATCTGCCTTGCTTAACAATGGAAATTTTGGCTCAATTGTGGTCATAAGTTGAGGGTAGCTTGTATTTAATTTGTGAATTAGACAAAAACTACCCCCAAAAAATATATGAAGACAAAAACAAAAAAAAACAACAACACAACGTGACTTGATCAGTTTTTACACATTTGGTAGAATTTATTATCTCCCAAAACAATACCACTAAAGATCAGGAACTATTGCTCTAGATCAGGGGTGTCAAACTCATGTCGCCACGGCAGTGTCACGTCACATATTGGGACTTTTTCCCCCTTTGCTAAACTGGCTGTGGACGTGACCAGTGCGTGATGCATCTGGCCCACAGGCCGGGAGTTTGACAGCTCTGCTCTAGATATGCCCCCAGCAAGTACTTATTTCTAGAATTATCTTGCAAGCATACTTTTGTTTTTTAAGAGCATCTTGTAAACTACAGAATAGCAGCTGAGATTGCAGCTGGCCCTCAAGATAAGCAATGAATTTAGGGTTGCCAAATCCACTTGGTTCCCCTTCTCTGTGCAGATATTATTCATACTCAGAAAATCTCTTCTACAGATACATTCATACCAGGCAGACACATGGCAAATTGAACTAGAAAGCAAATGATTGTGAAAGTAATGTCCATATTTCCAACATGGGTAAAAGTTTATGCTGTCAGACATTTGCTACTTTCCTCCCACACCCCCAATTTCATTCTTCTACCACAATGTTTCTTTTCATGTGTTAGTTCTTCAAATGAACCGCTTTGCCCTGATATAATCATTTTGCAGTTACAAACCACAGATGATGCTTTTGCTCTTTCCAGAGAGGGATCATGTTTAGTCAGGTCAATAATGAAGTCAGCAGTTCATTAAAATGAGCTGGTCATTTCCAGGACCAGTTCTTATGAAAAGTAAAATATAAAAGTTGAAAAGGACTTGCCCTGCCCACTGCAATATCAACAAAAAGCTGGTGAATCTTAATCAAGTTGAGAAGCAGATGAAATCACAACATATCTTCAACTAAGCATTACTGACAGTTTAACATGGACAGTTGTGTAGGCTTGGATATTAAAAGACTCAGTGACAACTTTGCCAGCAAAACTTTGCACTGCATTGCAGACAATGGTAAACTATGCAACCCACTCCACTAAAGCATTTTCAGGCTTTGCTTCTTTCAGTTTTCAGAAAATATGGTTCTTTTTCCTTGCTCTTAGTTTACCACCAAAGTTAGGATTTGTGTTGTCAGCAAAAAATCCAATCATTTTTTTTTCTCGTGTAAATTGTATTTTTCCAAGAGTCCTTCCATATTTCTCCAAACAGTACGGCAGAGGTTTCAACTGACAGAGAGATAAACTTTTAAAAGGTTACCTTTGCTGGCTCACAGTCTCAGTTTAACATCTTTTCTCTTAGAAGTGTCATAGCGCATTCATGGCCAAAGGTTCAAAATATACTTCCAGATTATTGTTTTTTTTGTATAAGCCCAGTCAAACTTTTCAGCGTGCCGTTTTTTAATTTAAGCAGAACTGCAGTCCATTGACCAAAAGCTGGGGTTGTATATATAGAGGCACATAACATAATGTGCCTCTAGCTGCTACCTCTTTTAATGATGAATTAGATCCAGTCTTTCATCTCCCATTCCATCAGGTGGTACTCACAACAATGAACAAAACCAAACCCAGAAACTGATTAACTGATACCATTTCTTATCATTATGGCTGCCTATCACATCCCTGCTTACTCTGCTCCAAGTCCTTGCACAGGTATAATGAGCAGCAAATGCAGAAGCTACTTATCACCTGGCAGTCTATACAAACCTACTGTTGTCTTGCGAGTTCTGCTGCTTGCAGAAGAAGAGATTTCTGCTGCCCACTCTGCTATTGTCAGTCAGTTAGACAACACAGGTTCCAAAAAAAATCAGGACATTTTTCTGATTTTGGAAGAGGTGTCTGGCATCAAGAAGGCCTTCACAAAAACTGGGATTGTCCCAACAAAACCAAGACCTCTGGCCATCCAGTCCTAACAAGGCAGTTCAATAATGGGGCTAAATCTCCAGAAAGATAGTGGGCTCCTTCAGTGGTAATATTCATTAGAGGCTGAATAGTCATCTCTTACGGACAGTTTAATTTAAATTTTGGTTGGCTTGGAAATTCTGAGAGTTGAAGTCTACACATCTTAAAGTGGCCAAGGTTGAGAAATATTGCTCTAAGGCACCCGATTAGGTCTCTTTGTACAGTAGGAATGCTAAAATGGGCTCCTGAGTCAGATGTAGTATGGTGGAGTTGCCTGTCTGTCCCACAATGGCCCTTCATTCCTATGATGTTATATTTTTTTAATTTCTCCACACCCACCTCCTGCTCACTTTGAAATAAGATTCTCGATAGCCTTCTCTTGATCTGTAAAAGTATATGGGAAAGACCTTGAGAGGATAGGCCAGGAAAGGAATGATCAGAAAACAGACAACATAGCCCACAGCTGTCTAGTGGACAAGACAAGAATTTCAGAAGACACCCTCCCTAGTTTCTCAGAATGCAAAAGAGACAGTGACAGAATTGTACTTTCAGACTTGCACGATTATGTTAATAAGCTTTATAATAAAATTGAATTAGCTCAATGTTGGTTATGTTTCCTTCCTGGCCTACCTATAAGGCTGATATGTTCCTTCTGCTGCTGCTTCTACACTCCTGCCTTCCTCTGCTTCCTTGTGTCAAAAGCTTTGGATATGTTCAAAATGATTTCACACATATTACAACATGGACAGAACTTGTGGCACAATGTTGCTTCCATCATTTTGACACCAGTATTGGATCCTACAGACCTCTCTGCCCCTTGACACCTTCCCATGTCTACTTAATCCTTTCCAGGTTGTATGTTCTCCTCCATCTTCCTCATCATACGTTCCCATAATTCTTACTCATTCCCTCACATTTTAAAGGTTTCAGATTTTTTTCTCATAAGAAGAGAACAGAGACTCCATGGCATGAAAAACAAATGTTGGTTATTTGAAGTATTTTTATGCTCCCCTTTAGCAAAAAAAAAAAAGGCTTAGTAATTAGTTCTTGCCTTTACACATTCAGTAAAAAAGACTTGATGCACAAAGAAAAATGATGGGAAGTAACATATATATATTGACAGGACTCAAGTTACGGGTTTCCTGAAAAGCACTGAGTTTGTTTTGTTGACAGTAATTCAATCTGGTGCATCATTTTCCACCATACCTGCCCCAGTATGTTGTTTTGTGTTTTTAATTGCAGTAAAGAAACAGCTTGTAGCCCACAGTTGGCAATCTCAGTATTGTTCAGCTCTGTATTGTACAGCTCATTGAAGGGGAGACATTTCCAACAAACTTGTGACAGAAGCTCAGGAAACACTGTCAATATTTTTTTCCATAGCGTTAGTTAATGCTAGGAAAATACAGCTGTCAATTCTCACATAACAGCTGAGATTTGGTAGTTTGTAATGAAATACAAGCTGTGTTAAATGGGAGGCATTTTAAAACTGTTGCTTCGAATACATGTTGCTAAAACAGTGAAGTCATAAGCTTCATATGCTTAATAGACTGTTTACAGAATTGCATACCAGAAGTCCAAATTAATGGGAATATATACTGAATAAAAGAATGTCCGATATTCTTTTGATGTGAACCATATGTGGGCTTTCCTTTTAGAGCAGTTAAGGATTTTTATTTCCCTTGCTGAAGATTAATGATAAACTTTACAATGTTTTTCTTCACATTTGCCACGCAAACATAGCCTTTGCAGAAATGCGTATGGAAAATGAATGGGTATTCTGTGTTGTGATTCAATTATTTATCTTTACATCCCATAAAGTTTTCAAAGTGCTAAGCAATACCACCTTATCACCAGCATTCCCTTCCTGATTTCTATATTGTGTAATTCAATTACAGAACAAGCCTTGGGAATTAAAAGTATTTTAAGTTCTCTTTAGAGTCCCTTTGGAAATGCATTTGTTATTATGTGCGGTATAAAATTATTTTTTGCTAGCAGAAGCCTTTTTTGGTATGCCCTCAGTTTCAGCTGGACTCAACTTCACCTTGCAAGGGCTTCCATAAACAAGGATGTCCATCACATCATTCCTATTTTTTCATTTGAGCTCTTTCAAATATATTAAGTCTCTAGAAAGAGTATAGAGCAGAGCAACAAAGATGATTAGGAGACTGGGGGCTAAAACATATGAAGAATGACTTATTAGGAATTGAGTATGTCTAATTTAATGAAATAAAGGACCGAGGGTATATGACAGCAGTGTTCCAATATCTAAGGGGCTGCCACAAAGAAGAGGGGGTGGGAGGTTCAACCCTATTCTCCAAAATACCTGAAGGCAGAACAAGAAGTAATGGATGGAAACTAATCAAGGAGAGAACCTATGTAGAATTAAGAAGAAATTTCCTGGCAATTAGAACAATTAATCAGTGGAACAACTTGCCTCCAGAAGTTGTGGCTGCTACATCCCTGGAGGTTTCTAAGAAGACATTGTCTGAACTGATTTGTCTGAAGTGATATAGGGTCTTCTGCTTGAGTAGGGAATTGGACTAGAAGGCATCCAAGGTCCCTTCCAAGTTTGTTGTTCTGTTATATTTCTGTTAACCAATAATACAGTATGCCTCGAACTGAAGGAGAATTAAATGCTAAAATATATATGAGTAAAGTGGATGATATTGAAAGGAATGAAAAGAAAGCAAAGAAAGTTGTGTGTTTGTCTATTTGTTCATAATACTTGCATCTTGTTATGAAAAAAATTGGGATAACAGACCACTAGTCATTGTAGAACAGAGCCTACTGAGACCGACAGATTTTCATAAGCAAGCAGTTAAAAAGTTAAGGCTTAAACTCTATTTCCATTTTCCTGAAAGTAGATCCTTTTTTATTCAATCAGACTTATAATCAACATGTCATTTTAAAGTCAATTCTTCAAGATGAATTCAATTCCTGGGGATTTCATGAACTTGGACTTGTTTTGGCATAAAGTAAAGTAGTTTTCTTTTGGCTTCTTCTGACACCTTTTTTTTTAATCTGATAGACTGGAATTGATGGCATTGCCTAGTGGTCTCCCATCCACCAGATGACTCCATAGAGATAAAGATGATGATTTACATGGAGAGAAGAAAGATCCATTATCAAGGAAATGAATTTCCATGTACCATACAATTTCCCATAGAATGTATTTATATTCCACAAAGACCACAGACAACAATACCCAGCCAGCATGCATGTAGATTTGCAGAGTTCTGATCATCTACATTTTGCACTAGAGCAAGGATGAGGCATCTGTCTTCCATGGGATACGCCCAACCCTTCCAGATCAAATTTACTGATTAAATACTGAAATTAAGCAGCATCTGTTGGAGGACAGTGTTGTTTATGATTTTGCAGAAAAAATACATGGTAATAATAAGCATTATATGTTAAGCTTGCAATTATCCTTTCAACCTCAGTCCATTTTATTTTTTAAAACATTCTACAAAAGCAAAACTGAAAGACAGAGAGTGGGACACAGATAGAGGTTTTGTTTATCTGTTTATGTATTTGGCTATCAGATGCCAGATTTAACAGAAAGTTCTTATCTAGGTATTAAAGCATAATATTCCTGAATTTTGGATGATGGAAGATTGAGAAATATTAGTAGATGAACATATGGAATATTAATTTAAGAAAAATATATTTTTGGCATCTTTTTATTACAATTCTATCCAGTGCAATAAAACTGAAACCCAAGTATATTCGCAATTTGAAAACTATTTTTTTTCTCTTTAAAGATTGATTAAATTGATTATTTTTTTGTTAAACATACTGTACTTCAGGCTCATTTTGCTTTGTAATTAAGAAAAAAGCCAGAAACTTCATTTGGACATTAAATATTTAATAGATATATTTTTCTAGCTTTATGCATTAGCACAAGACAGCCTATTAATGAAATAAGTCTTCCTTCAGGGTCAATTTAGATGGGCTGCAATCTTCTACAAATATATTGCAAATGAGGATAATTTAATGGTCTTAAAACTAACTGCAAAAAAGACTGGCTTAACTCCCCCTGACAACACCACTGAAAAAAGGAGGTGGGGTTGGACATGACTAGCCCACTCTTCATAATTAGCAAATATTTAATTTTGATCCTGCTGAATTACATAATTGCAAATATTATCTTCTTGCTTAGGTCGGTCTCAGCCTTTCTGACCTGAGAGGTTAATTCTGACTGAGAGAAAGCTGAGATTTGCATTAGAAAGTCAATAAAACTATCACTAGGTTTTAACTTCCAAAGCCAGGGATTACAATGACTTCAAATGCTGAAACAAGGAAAAGTTGTAATCATACAAACTATGAGCATAATGTTCTACAGTTCTGCAACTACTGGTAAAGAGTAAAAGTGTGTCTTAGAGTGTCTTTAAAACCAGAAATAGTATTGCATAACTTTTTTTTTGTATTAGAGTCAGTGCATCTAATGCAGTGAACTCTAGTCCATGAAAATTTGTGCACCATTGTGTAGAAATTACGATAGCCATAGACACCTTTTAGCTCCCTGCTTACCATACAGAATGGGATTTAACATACAGTAATGTTAAATTATTATCCTTAGGTATAGGTAGCCTTTTCTGTGAATCCAGCCACTTATGGCTTAGTCAGCAAAATCAACAAACCATGACTCAATATAAGGTTTGCACCCAACCACTAAACTGATGCCAAAATTGTTGGATTTAGAGTATTTGGCTTGTTCCTAAGAAACATATTCTTACTAAGGATCTTTCTCATTTTTTAGAATATGTGGGTGTCTTAATTATTATCATATTAATGTTTTAATATTTGCATCTCTGTTTTTATGATGCTGTAAGCCACCTAGGGTGGCTTGATGGCAAGATGGGTGGCATATCAATTTAAAGAAATAAATGAATCTCTTTGTTTGCTGAATGTGGCTAAGACATAAATTACCAGCACTTTTTTAGCCTACTAATGCTGGCCAGAATATTTGGCTGTCTGTGTTTCAATAGCAATTTTGAAACCAGCTGTATTACTTCGTTACTTAATTTTATTTTAGACATTTTTTGCTGTTCAGCACAGCCACTGAATCCGTTTAGCAAAAAGAAAAAAACATCTGTGTTCATACATGTATGTGAATTTTGGGATAAGATTCCAGCTTGTGTAACAAGACCACGATTTTCAAAGTATTTTTTTTTAAGATAAAAATTATATGGCATGTTCACATTGGGATGGATCCCACTGAAAAAGTGAGCAACTCCAACAAGGGGTCCCTATGAAGCTTTGTGGTGGCATTATTTTCCTTGTAGCCACGATTAATCAAGAGCATCTTTAAAGGAGGCTGATACACTGCCCACATTGTTCCCCTCACTTGAACTACTTAAAAGTGTAAACCTCTGAGCCTCACTGGAGGCACTTTGCGCTTCCCTCTGTTTTATGGCACAACCTTAGATACAATAATGCAAAAAGGTCAAGACATCATGTAGGCTTTGGCATTAGACAGCAGAACACTAATTAGTTTTAGAGACAATGGCGTTTTGTGTACCCATTCTAATATTTTGGTGGTTAAGTTGTGCTTGAAGATGAAGATTTCCCAAAGGAGACAAAGGGTCTTCTATTCCCTTGTTGTTGTCCTTTCTCTGTTATACTTTAAAATGCCTATGAGAGGCTATGATGTCTTTTTTTTTAATGTGAAGTATCAGATTGCTCAGAAGCTGTGTCCATCACTAGTATAAAAAAAAAAGATACAAAAGTGATATGGCTGGGTATCAAGTTGACATGCTTGATTAGAAACAGGAAAAGTAGTTTGTTATGTGTGCTTACCCCCATTTAGATGTGTTTAATTATTTGTTGTTTTGTTTATGTTGATTAAAGTTGCCCAATTCCCACTGATTTTGTACAATGTCCATTTTACAATTGAATGGTTCCTATTGCCTTCTACGTGCTTTTAATGTCCACTTCTATGACTCCCAGACATTCTGCATCTAAAGTAAAAGCCCCCCATCCTTACTCAGAGGCAAATTATCAGGAGGTTTAGGGTAATCCTGAAATTTACACGGGTACAGAGTAATTTGTTTTTTAAAAAAATACAAAGAGGTTAATTCCTAGAAATGTTCCAGTAGCAGTTCAGCAGTGCAGAATATTAATAGATTAAAAGGGAAAGGGGTGGGAGGATTAAAAAAAATGGATCATCAGAAGTGATACAATGATATAAAGATAGTAAAAGATAACTATTTCATTTTCTGGCATTAAGAAAATTGGGATTGTTTACAATTCTTTCCAGCTGTGAACACTACTCCTGGTAGTAGTCAGCTTTCTCATAACAGGATTCAACTGCGACATGAATGAAACTGTGCTAGCGACAATGCTTATGTGGTAACCTACAAGAGATCCATAATATATGGACTGGGCAAGATTACATTTCTTTGCAGGGATCGGTGCTGAGGACGCAGTCTGCAAAAGGCCTGATCCTAGTCAGGGCGTTTGGGAAGGAAAAGCAGAGGAGCAGTGGGAGGAAAATCTAGATCAATTTTTATGGTCTCACAACTGCTAATTTCATATTTGGTACCCTTTTGTATCCAGGCAATGGATAAAAAATACGCAGCTGTACTTTTAAAAACTTACCACACGATAATGGCAACTTTGTGAAGCAACTGTCTGCGAGCATCCGCTGAAATAAAGAGTCATTGTCAACTTTCTAAAATTAAGCTGGAGTTGAATAATCTTCTCTGCGGAAAGAATTATACTCAAAAGGCTCCAGGACTGAAAGCTGTGCCCTTGGAATTGCCAACTTGTCCAAAGAAGAAGACACATTGATGATTTATATATGTATCCATCCTTCCACTCATTCATTCTAGTTGTAGGCCACCAAAATAAAGACTTACAGGAATTTACAGCAATCCAATAAAAACACGCAACTAATTAAAATATCCATGAGAAGAAGCATTGAAATAAAAATCAAGGCTTCCCCCATCATCCAACACATCCTACTTTGACTTTAAATGCTTTCATCTACTAGGTCATCATAGTCTGACAGTAATGCCATTCCTACTATGAACTTCCTCATTTATGTCAAACAGATGTCATTTTGAAAACCCCTATCTCTATTAAAACTTTCAATGGAGAATGTTTGTAACTCAGGGTCGAAATGAGGGATCCTTGGTGCTCTCTGAGCTTGGTTGTTTTATCACAGACATTTCATTACCCAAATTAGATAAAATAATAATAT
>JANHFL010009101.1:228258-238400 GCA_032468155.1 Oxyrhabdium leporinum | reverse complement strand
TTTCTTTCTTTCTTTCTTTCTTTCTTTCTTTCTTTCTTTCTTTCTTTCTTTCTTTCTTTCTTTCTTTCTTTTCTCCTGATGACTGTTTTCCACATATACTCAAAATCTGATTTAGTGGACAACATGAAAGACATATGGAGAAGTGAAATCCTTTTTGGTTATTCCATTGAAAGAAATTACTTCCACTTATGGAAACATATAATTGATTCCACCTTTTGGATGTAGCTGGATAAACCCAACAAAAGAAACTAGAAAAAAAGTCCTACAACAATTAGTGATAGGCAAAAGTAATTTTAGAATTGCATTTTTCCCATTTATATGAACATCCATCCAAGAAAGTAAATTACATCCGGATTTTTTTCCAAAACCCTAGCCATGGTTAAATCCATCTACTTTTTAAAATATACTCAAAATATATGGAAGTATAATCAGTTCCTAATTCACTGTTTCCCTTTATGTTTGGCTGGCAGTGCTCAAGACATTCTGAAAAATACTTTTGCTCTGATTATTTTCCATTTGCCATCAATTCATAGAAGAAGTTGTAGATTGTGCACTCTGCTTTACGTATAAGGTGCAAATTCCTGCAAGATCTTATCATTAAAAGAAAGATTAAACACAAATATTAACTATTCAGACAGTAAAGAGACAAAAATAGAATAGAGACAGAGGATGTGAATTGATAAAGGTCTGCCCCCAATGTTGTATTTGTTTGGAGAATGGTGATGAATGTCCTTATGATTTGCAATTCTCATTTTCATATGACTTGACCAATCCTCAAAAATATAACAGGCCTATTTAACAGAGAGACAATTTGCACATATATTTTCAAAAGCAATGCAATAGCACTTCGTGACTCACTCCTCAGTAGGCACAAAATTTAGAATAACTCTGTTTATCTGCGCAAACTTTCCTTAGCCTGTTGTAACTCCAAAGGTCTTTACAGTTACAGATGGGTGTTTGGTAGAATATCCCAAGTAAAGTAGACAAAGACTTATTTTTTCTTCCTGCCTACAAAGGACTTCAAATCTTTATTATTCAGCACAGCTGCCTAGAATAGACCACACTGGTGCTTTTGTGCGGTGATAAAAACTGAGTGGGAGTGAATACCATTACCCCTTAAAACATAATTATCTTATTCTTTTGATTTTTCTGCACACTGTAATCTAGTTGTGGCCATATTTGGAACATATCCGGCTTGGTCTAGAAGGAATAATTGATATCATTTAAATCATAATTAGCCTCGCAATAGTGGGATGTAAAGCAATGAAGAAAACACTAAAATGTTGGCATGGGGGATTGTGACAAAGGGCTTTTTAAATGTGTAGAAGCATTTTTATGGCCTGAGTCATAAGGTCTGAAGGTCTCCACGTTCCAGAATTCTTCTACTCCTGGGTAGATGTGTTATGTATCTGTCTTTGACAATTGAACCCAACTGACAGAATGGCTGTGACTGGGCGCCCTCTGCATCCAGGTTTATTATCTTTGGTCTGGGATGGAATTGTGCTACCTCAGATAGACCTGGTGTGTAACCTAGGGGGGTGGGGTGTCCTTTTGGACTCACAGCTCTGCTTGAAAAGCAGGCGGCAGCCGTGACTAGGATGGCATTTGCTCAACTTCATGTTGTGTGCCAGTTATGCCTTTTCCTGAATAGTGATGCTCTCTGTTTGGACATTTGTGCCCTGGTCACATTTTGTCGGGCCTATTGCAATGTGCTCTATGTGGAGCTACCCTTGAAAAGTACCTGGAAGCTTCAGCTGGTGCAGAGTGCAGCCGCGTGAGTCATACTGGGTGCCCAAAGAAGGGCTCGTGTGACACCTTTGCCCCGCAAGCTGCACTGGGTACCATTTTGTTTATGGGTTCAATTCGAGGTGTTGGCTGTGGCCTGTAAATCCCTACATGGCATGGGGCCAGGCTACTTACAGAACCATCTTCGGCCCATCACATTGGCCCATCCCACCTGGTCAGACAGGGAAGGTATATTGCAGACCTTCAGTTAAAGAATTCTGACCGGCAGGATCTAGAAAGAGAGCTTTCTCTGCTGTTACCCCCATTCTGCAGAATACTGCAGAACAGTCTTTGCCAGAAGGTGAGGCAGCACCCCCCCCTCTGAAAAAGAGTTATTAACGTGGCTCTGTGGCCTCACAGGGTGAACCCAGAAGTGCACACAGCCATGGGATAGGTGGGTGCCCTGAGAGTCCTCCCTTTGCCTTTTCCACTAATTTTTAATAGGGTTCAATCATCCTTGCCTCCTTTTAAATTATACTTTTTAAATTCTTATAGACCTTTTTTTTGACCCTGTAATCCCTTAATTTGGGGTAGAGTCGGGGTGAGTGGATGGAGCTGAGCATGTACTGGCTGGATGCTGGATGCCCTTCCTGATGCCACACGGAGTTAATTCTTATATACTGTTTTTATATTTTAATATTTTATTGTACACGGTCCAGAATCCCTCTGGGAGAGAGATGGGCAGTTCAAAAATGTGAAAAATAAATAAATAAACCCTCACATTTCTTAGCCTTCTTCCATGTTAAGGTGCATATTTCTAGCCATTGTTTTCTATTACCAGAGAAATATAATTTAAGTACAGTGGTTGTTTTAATTACGATCATAATTTAAAATCATAACTATAATTAGGAGCATATCATGTGCCAATATATTAGTTTGTTTTTAATTGAAGGAGTATACGTGCATAAACTTTTGATGTTCGAGTCCGTTAGCCTTCTGCCAGCTGATTATCTGTTAGAGAAATAAAGTTAAATTATTGACTGTTTTGTTTTGGAAAAAAAAACCTCTTAATTTCACATGTTCTTTCTTTTAAAAATATAGCATCATTGCAAACATTAAGAAAACAAACGAGTAGGAGTTAATAGAAATATAACATTAGTTACTGAATGAGAAATAATATCAAATGTCATTGGACAAAGCTTATATTGACAATAAGTGCCATATAAAAATGCAAATTGACAGTTACCAGTTCAACCTTCTGTACTAAGGAAATATTCATGAGAAGTTTGTAACCTACATATTGGAAAGAAGATGCTTCCTTTACTCCCATCCAAAATAATGTGTATTATTTAATCTTAGCAATTTTCCCTAGCATGAAACTCTTCAGAGATGTGTTACGAACACCAATTTCCTCTGAATTCCCAAAACATTTGGAGGACACCTGTTAGAAAAAGAATGTCTTAAAATATTGATCTTGACTGTTGAATATTTAGCAACATGATACAAGTAGTCCTCAACTTAGGGTCGTAATTGAGTCCAAAATTTCCACTACTAAGGAACGATTTTGTGTGTGAATGTATATGTATACACTCATATCAGTGGTGAAATCTAATTTTTTTCACCACTGGTTCTATGGGCGTGGCTTGGCGGGGGTCATGTGATTGAGTGGGCATGGCCAACTCAACATCACTCACGGAAAGGTGGGATGGTGGCACCTTGCTGTGAGTGATGTCAAGTTGGCCACGCCCACCCAGTCACATAACCGATGCTGTAGAGACGGCAATGCTGACTGCCTGCCGAATGGCAAAAGGTTAGTCGGAAAAAAAGAAGGCAAAGAGGTGATGGCTGGAGGCTTCTAGCACCGCTTTTTGCCGGAGCGAAGGGCCTGCAGCAATCACCTCTTTGCCGGCTGGAGTGGAGCCAGGAATGGCAGCTGGAGGCTTCTAGCACCAGCAAAGAGGTGACGGCTGGAGGGCTTCTGGCGCCGCTTTTTGCCAGCACGAAGGGCCTGCAGCAATCACCTCTTTGCCGGCCAGAATGGAGCCGGGAATGGCGGCTGGAGGCTTCTAGCGCCGGCAAAGAGGTGCAAACCGGCTAGATTTCACCTCTTACTCATATGCACATATATATGAGTATATGAGTGGATTGGTCTGAAAAACACCTTCAGTTTTTCGTCCCCGGCCCTCAATCATCTTACCCTAGCCAGTCTGTGTCCACCTAGTCCTATTTATCAATGCCAGTTCTATTCATGCTTTGAGAAAGGCTCATCCAGCAGCATCAGGGAGGAATTTCAAAGTGGCAAATGCTAATCTGGAAGTTCTTCTGTACATGTGGTGCAGCATTGCTTGCATGCCCCAAAGAGGAAAAGCTTTTAAGATGGCACTTGCATGCTGCTTTCATCCTAAGCCCCATCATGCCACTCAAAGGCAAATGTGGCTTAGCCTAGGACATTTACCTTTCATTCTCTCTCTCTCTTTTGAATATTTATAAACATGTGTTTCCAACAGCTTATTGCTTGAAGTGGTTAATAATAAATTACCTATCTGATAGAAGAGAATATTTGTAGCTCAGTGTTGAACTGTGGGATACTTGGTGCTTTCTGAGCTTGGTTGTTTTCTTTCAGACGTTTCATTATCCAGATAGGTAACATCATCAGTACTTGAAAGGAGTGGAGCTTGTGTATACAAAGGGGATAGTTTTGTCAGTGTTGATGGGAGAGTTCGTGGTGGTTCCTTGATTAAAAGTATTTTTAAAAATTCACCATAATAAACATCTTCCTGGTCATCCATGGATATATACTATTCTTAATTTGAGCCACTGTGAGCTGAAATAACCACTTCATAGTGTGTTAAACCATTATATTCCTAGGAACAATTACCCCAGCGTAAGATATCCTAAGGTTTTCCTGTTGTTGTTGTTCAGTCTCTAAATTGTGTCTAACTCTTTGTGACTCCATGGACCATACCATGCTAGGCCCCCACTGTCCTACACGGTCTCCCAGAGTTTGCCCAAATTCACATTCATTAGGTCGATGTCACTATCTAACTATCTCATCCTCTGCTGTCCCCTTCTCCTTTTGCCTTCAATCTTTCCCTACATCAAGAAGTCTTCTCTTCTCATTTGGTGGCCAAAGTATTTGAACTTCAGCTTCAGTATTTACCTAGGTGTTGACGTAATATTTAAGAAATAACCAGCTAGACCAGCTAGAAGCCTGCAGTTTAAATAATGATGTTTTCTAGAGAGGGAACACCCCTTCTTTTCTTTACTTCATGACTAACAACAAAGAACAAGTCACAAGTATTTCATCCCTAAAAACCATTGTAATAATCAACGAAGACACTTCTGACAAGCAAAATCAGTGGGGAAGCCAGATTTGTTTAACAGCTTCAGTGATTCACTTAACACCTGTGGCAAGAAAGGTTGTAAAATGGGACAAAACTCACTTTACGAATGTGTCACTTTACAATTAAAATTTTGAGCTCAATTGTGGTTGTAAGTAGAGGTCTACCTGTATGGTGTAAGATGAATCTTATAAGCCAAGGAAAAAGGTTGGCAGTTGTACTCAACAGAAGCAAAGGCATGTACCAATTCTATTCAGGTAGTCCGTGACTTACGACCATAATTGAGCCCAGAATTTATGTTGCTAAATGCGAATTTTGTTGAGTTTTGCCCTGTTTTATTACTTTTTTTGCCACAGTTGCTAAGTGAATCACTACAGCTGTTAAATTAGTAACATGGTTGTTCTGTCCTCACTACACTTTAGTCTGTGTGCAGCTCAACATGCAGCTAAACCCACCTATCCTCCAATAAAATAGATAGTGTGCATAGATCCGAATGCTTTATTGAAAGAACAGGATATGGTGAAACTGGGGAAAATAGGTGTAGGTACAATGAGAACCAAATACAAGATAGACAGTATTGAGTTACTGCTGAACATAACAATTAATATATACAAGCAATTTAAATCTCACCAGCAATGCTCTTTGTGTGGGATGTGGGTATATCCTTGGATGACCATGTGCCACAGATTAAGACGGATTCTTCTTTGTGCTTCTGCCTTTTCCAAATGCTAAAGGAAATGGAGTCTGGCTTCCCAGCGTGCACTTGTTTTTGAGAGTGTGGGCTAATGGGTAGTGGGTTGGGGTCAGCTTCAAACAATATACCTGGCATTTGTCTCTCCAGCCACTAGATGGGGCTAGAGAGCAATAACAGTATATAAAAGTTATATGCTGGGGCATGACAATGGTTGTTAAGAGAATCTGCCTCCCCCAGTGACTTTGCTTGTCAGAATATGTCACAATATGATCACATGATCCTGGGACACTGCAACCATCATGAATATGAAACAGTTGTCATAAGTGTGAAAAATGGTCATAATTCACTTTTTTCAGTGCCGTTGTAACTTTGAATGGTCACTAACTTAGAACTTAGACTTAGACTAACTTTGTTGTCACTTTGAATGTACATTAATCGGCATACATTAAAATGAAATTTCATTGCATACAACTCTGAAAGGGATGAACTGTTGTAATTCAAGGATTAACTGTATTAAAAATTATTGCCTTGAATCACAGTTAATAAGGTGGCATGAAAGGGACAGAGCAAAAGAGCAGGGAAAAGCAGTGATTTATCAGAATCTCAGGACAAACTGAAGAAAATTGATAAATCAGATTTTCTAGATTGCAGAAGCATTGTGCATTCAGTGGAACGTTTCAGTAAAGGAAGCTAGTGTAACAAAAACACCCTCAAGCTAGAAAGTCTCTCATGAAAATTAAATTAAATAATCAATGGAAGTAAAAGGATTACCAGTGGGAAAGAAGGAAGGAAGGAGGAAAGACAATGATCGCAGCAGAAGACCAACAATAGCATAGTATCTGCACAACATAACATAAAAGTTCTAAAAGAAATGTCGTAGACTTTTGCCTCTGAAAAATGTCTAAAATCAGCATTTAATGATTTACATCTTAAAAATGAAACATTTTCAATTATGAATTAATATGATTTGTTTGGCATAGTTGGGTTTGATTGTGGATCTGTTTCAGATTTTTCCTTGAGAAGCCCTAGAAAGCTTCCAACAACCTTGCCTAATTTCTTAGAAAATTGAGCAGGAATTCCATCAATATCAGTAACAGAGTTGGATAGAGCTGCCCAGATAGAGCAGAACAGCAGAAAAGGCCATGCAACAACGTAGGTATGTTTTACTCACTTTTTTCTTTTTTAAGAAAATGGAGAGCATGTCGGATAGGGAATTAAACTTGCTGGGCCACTATATCGAAAGAATGAGATCTCAAAAAATAAGATTACACTATTGTGAAAATATCAGCTCCACCCCAGAATGAGGGCAAGCAGACTCGTGTACCTGAAAACACTTTGTGTGTGTGTGTGAAGAAACAAGTAGCCTTTGGTCATGCCACCGGAGCAGATGAGATTTGTAATCCTGGACAGTTGAACATCTGGAAGAAACATCTTGAAGTGAAAAAAAAAAGCAGTAGGAAAAATGGTAAGAAACAACCTATATTTCTAGTGACTACGATGCTAAGCATGAAGTGGTTAAGATTACTTTTATATTGTTTTCCATTTTACTGAGGAAAATTGCTTTTCCCAGAATAATTCCATTTTACTGGGGAAAATAGCTTCTTCCAAAATAATACCATTTGATCCATGATCATTCTTACCCATTCTTGGCTGGTTCTTACCCATTTTCAGCTAGTGGCTCATATGAAATCTGATCATGATCTATCCAGAATGTTAATGTTCCTAAACTTCAGTGAGGTTTATCCCCAGGTAAATGAATATAGGATTTCAGCTTAAATCTAAAAATATTATTATATGTTGTTTTCTGATAATTTTATCAAGATCAGTCCCTGTCTAAATTTGGCCATCACTTTTTTTTGGTGGGGGAGGCCATGTTTCAGGCACAAAACTAGCAATATTTGCAAGAATGGGCAAATATTGGTTGACATCATGCCTTGCATATAAAAGGTTTGAGGCTGAACAGGCAGCTCAGGAGTTAGGATACACCCATCTAGTTTAAGTTTGTCCTACTGTAGATGCAGTCTTCGTTTAGTGACTGTCTCAGACAGCAACTGTTTGGAGTTACGACCACGATGAAAAAAATAACTTTGCAACTAATCCTTGCTTTTGTGATCTTTGCAGGCCTGTAAAAGCTGAAGTAAACTCATAAATACAGTCTCAGTTTCACTTAGCAACTACTTCACTTAAAGACGGAACTGCCATTCCAACTATGGTCTACCTGTATTTTGGGTAGAAATCCACACAATTGTTAACATGGCGTTAGACTGATTTCTACAAGTCAAGAGAATTGGGAGAGGATACCACTAAAACCACTAGCCACCTGTGAGTGGTGGAGTGCATATCTGTGTGATACACTCAGCCATATTTCTGGAAGCTGGGGATGAAAACAGAGAAAACTGGCAGCTACCTGAAAAAGAGCTCTTGGATAGAGAAAGAACTGCCATTTGCGAGAGTGTCCAAGCTGTGAGAGAAGTTTTGACTGGAGAGGGGAAAAAAGTAGAACAAAAAAACCTCAGAAATCACAAAACCTATGAAAGGGAAGTACCTCAAAATTCAGAAGAGATTCTCAAAAGAAAGAGAAGGAAGGCCTGAACTAAGGTAGGGAGCATCTTGTTGAAGACTTTGTTTGTGTTGAGGGCAAGACTGGAGCACAAAAGCTTAATCAGAAATCCAGCAGAGTGAAAGACTCAGAAGCTGCCCTGAGTGTGAAGAGCAGAGCAGGGACAACTTTGTGGTTTCCTCAACTGACTGTTAAGCAGAGTCCATTAAGAATGGTGGTAGCTGCCAGGGCCCTAGAAACTGGAAGGTGGAAAGCAGCAATGTAGAATTCATGAAGAGCCAGAATCAGGAGGAAGAGACCAACAAAAGAGGTTCTTCAATTCACTCATAAGACAATTTCCATTGAGAGACAGGAGATGGGTAAAGTTTGAGACGGAAGAAGGTGTTGTCAACAGAAGATAAATAATCTTTTGTCTTTATGTTGAGCCATCAACCTCAGACCCAGACACTCCAAGATAGAAGCTGAAAGAAGCAGAACAAATGTTCCTGAGGAAAGAGGGAGAGAGAGAAGAAAAGAGTTAATAAAAGTAATAAAAATCTAAGAACTGCAAGCAATAAAGGAGTTTAAAAAATGGGGCAAATAATTGGGGATGGGTGAGATCATAAAGGATGTTATGAAGAACTTAACGTTCAGGTGGAGCCAGATATTAAGTGCAGAGAAAGAGTCAAGGACTGGAAAAAAAGTAATTTTAATTATAGGCATTAAGTTAAAATAAGTAATAAATAAAGTAAGTAATCAAAGGAGAAGCTTTTTAAATGATGCATATCTAAATTGAGCCTTTTACTATGTGAACTCCCAATATATTTGGTATAGTAAAGTAAAGCACTTTTGGTAATAAAGATTGATTCTTCATATCTTAAGCAACAACTTCTTCTACCCATGGCAATTTTATTATAACAATCCTATAAGGTAGATTAGACTAGTAACAGGCTAGGAATAGTAACAGTGACCTTGATGACCTAGAAGGTTTTGACTCTGAAAACCTCCAATAAACTACCTACCACTGTGCCCTGTCTTTTGTGTGCAGATGAGTTCATATTAAATATTATTCTGAACTATACGCAGGTCATACAGTTGGTGCTGCACAGTATCAGTATCATCTTATTCCCTAGCATAGAAATATTTATTGAATACATAGGGTGTTTCCAACCCTTTAGGATGCATTTGAAAATTTGGGAACACTTGAGCTTGCAAATGCATAAAATGGCTGCAAAGGAAGACATAGCCAGTTATGAATTATCGACTGATCTTACTTGCCAAGACCAACTAACTATCCCTTCCCCCAGGGGTGTCAAACTCATGTCATCATGGTGGCGTCACGTGACATATCGGGCCTTTTTTCCCCTTCGCTAAACCAGGCGTGGGCATGCATGATGCATCCAGGCTGCGGGCCACAAGTTTGACAGCCCTACCCCATATCAAAGCCAGATACTCCTTATTAGTCTTTCTCTGAACATTCAGACAGTTTTCAAAGTACTGGATAGATTTTTTTTCTCAATTTACAGAAAGCCTATGGAACCCATTTAGAAAGCGGTAGTAAGGAACTTCTGCGGGATTCCTGTGCAGAGGAAGAGTATCATTTCATTCTATGTGTCCAAACCAGAGGTGAAATCTAGCCGGTTCGCACCAGTTCAGATGAACCAGTAGGGAAAATTTTGATTGGTTCGGAGAACCGGCAAATATCAACTCTGGCTGGCCCCGCCCCTGCCCGCCTGCTCACCGCTCGCCCCGTGCGGCGTCCATGCGCGGCCTAGCGACCCGCCCCCCCCCGCGACCCCCGGAGCTTGCCTGGCGCCGCCTCCGCTCGTGTTGCTCCGCTCCC
>JANHFL010009101.1:212121-228158 GCA_032468155.1 Oxyrhabdium leporinum | reverse complement strand
CCAGTCACATGATCAAGCCACGCCCACCAAGCCATGCCCACAGAACCAGTAGTGGAAAATTTTAGATTTCACCACTGGTCCAAACTATCTTGGATCCAATCTACCTCTTATTTATTTTGTGCACTTACATAATAATCCTAACCAATCAAGCATATTTAAGCAATGCATATATTTGAATCCAGTGCTATCGTTCATCAGTATCTCAAAAGATAGGGCAAACTGGTATACCTGTGAATGAAAAGCAAAAACAAAAAGATTTTTTTAATTTTTTTTTTTAAAGAGGCAATTTGTAGCTTAAAGGTCAGAGGCAGCTAAATTAATCCTGTGTGAAAACTGGCTTCTCCATTCCTGAGAGATCTCTATGATACCTCAGGACTGTAGGATTGCTCAAACCATCATTGGTAATAAGGTTAATGTTGGCCGGTCCTACTTAACTTATCAAGAATTATATGAGAGGAATGGTCAGAGAGCAAAAGGCAGTTAACAGGAATATGCTAGAGCTGATTCTCCCTTGCAGCAAGGAATATTAATTGTAATCAAGGCACCTCTAGCTGAACAGAGAGCAGATGAAATCAAGGAATATTGGAAAGCAGTTGCCTCCTTATTAAAGGGCCAACTCACCTACCATAGCGAAGCTATTTGGCTACCTCCTTTCTCAACATAACAACTGTGTCTTCATAGCAGTGCTTCTCAAATCCAAAGTTGCTTGGATCATTTTTAGTCAAGCTACCATAAAACTTCCGAAGGACCAAGCATTGAATTGTCACAAAGAATATGTCACAAATCACGAATTGTTTCATAGGGGGTAATATAATTTAGGAAACAAATGGTAAATAAGGAATGGTGCCTTTCTATGTTGTAATTAGAAACAATATGTCCAAAGCAACAAAACAGTAAACTTTACATACCACAAGTGGATCTATATTAAATTGCAACCTCAACTGCAATTCCTGCTAACTTTCTAAATGAACATAAAAGAAGTCAATTGATTAGTTATTGCTATAAAATATAGTAACATTAACATTACATTCATATAAATTATTTCATTCAACATTTATATTGGAAAGTCCCAATAGTAGTATAGCTACTGTTACTATGAAACTAAAAACTACTCTGTTGTGCTTGCAATTAAAAAAAAATTGCTAACATATAAAAAACACATACTACCGTATTGTTATGTTGATGCCTCCAGAATTTAGTTATAAAGATAAGTCTGGATACTACATGGAATAATTCAAATTTTTAAAAGCCCCAACCTGCTAAAGTCTCTGTAAATCCCCAAGTCCCTGTTGGGATGAAAGAAAAATTTAAAAATATTTATCCAATATAAAAAAGATTTGAAGGAGTGGACAAAATATTTCCTGGGATGATGATGCAGAGAAGACATGATTAAGATTTACCATGAATCAAAATACCGCTCTGTATATAATCTTGCTCAAGTATTATAATCTGCCAAGGAGCCTTTCTCTGTATCCCACTATGGGGAGTACCAAAATATATGGAGGTGTAAGAAAAGGATTTGGGTGGGCGAGAGAGTGAAATATCCTCCTCATTGTCAAGGACAACATTCACTCTATTTTGGTATCTTGGTCAAAATTTTGAGTTGCAATGAAACTTTGGATTCTTGGAATCAGTAGTTCTGTCATTGCTTTATTTTTACCCAAGTGTATTTATTAGAATTCATTGTTTTATTCTATAGGTAGTCCTCAATTTACAGCCATTTGTTTAGTGACCATTCAAAGTTACAATGGCACTGAAAAAGTGATTGTTTTTTCACACTTTCACACTTGACCGTTGAAGCCAGGTCATGTGATCAAAGTTCAGATGCTTGGCAAATATGGTTCATATTTATGACGGTTGTAGTGTCCTGGGGTCATGTGATCACCTTTTGCAACCTTCAGACAAGCAGAGTCAATGGGAAAGCCAGATCCACTTAATAACCACGTTACTAACTTAAGAACTGCATGATTCACTTAACAACTGTGGCAAGAAAAGTCATAAAATGGATTACAATTCACTTAGTTGTCTCGCTGAACAGCAGAAATTTGGGGCTCTGCTGTGGTCGTAAGTCGAGGATTTCCCTGTATTGTTGGCTATTACATTCCATGTTGGTACCTATTGGCCTACAACTGAACTGATAAGTAGATTTAATTAATTAAGGAGTCTCAATGGAGGGAATGATCAGCATTCTTTATACTGTCTGAAATATCATATTCAAAAAAAATATGTGCAAAAAAAGAAAAGAAAAAACAACTACAAAAGTTTTTCGGTCATTGCATTGCAGAGTCTTTGATGATACCAGTACAGGGGGAACAAACAAAGGAGCAATAAAGTAGCGCTAGAAGTCGGCATTGCAACCCCAACCACCGGGTGGTTGGGAACTGTACGACATATGGATCGCTTAGAAGAAGTTCAGATGGCAAGTAGAGTGATTGAGTGGATGCCAGCAGGGAAGAGGCCACATGAAAGACCAAATCCAAGAAATTGGGTCTATGTAGCCAGAGCTCTAGGTGACAATGTTAGAGCCATGTGATAAATGAATTGGTTCTCAAACTATCAATGATGATGGATAGGGCCAGTGGGAATAGTAGCCAGGAGTACTGAAATGCTTTCGGAAGAGAAATCCAGAAATTCTTTGGCCTTAATTTGTTCTCGCTCTTTTCTTCGGAGGGAAAATACCCTCAGATCATACATCTCCCCGGGGGAGAGAGGGGGAGAGAACGAGCATTGTTGCTTGAAAAGAAATGTTAATTTTTCCATTTTAAGGTTATCAGATATTAACCAGATCCTTAGTTCATGTTTTCAAATAAGGAATTCAAGTGCCAGTCCCAAATAACAAATACAATTCTATTGTCAACTGTAGATATTAAACAAATACCTCAGGAGATACTCATTCTTCCAGTACAGGTAGTCCTTGACTTATGACCACAACTGAGCCCAACATTTCCATCGCTAAGCAAGGCAGTTGTTAAGTGAGTTGTGCCCCATTTTATGATCTTTTTTGACATCATTGCTAGCAAATCACTTGGTTGTTAAGAGAAACACGTAGTTGTTAAGTGAATCTCATTTCCCCCATTGACTGTGCTTGTCAGACGCAAGCTGGGAAGGTTACAAAGGATAATCCCGGGACAGTCATAACAAATACCTGCCAGTTAACAAATGCCCCAATTTTGATTATGCGACCGTGGGGATGCTGCAACAGTTTTAAATATGAAAAACAGTCATAAGTAACTTTTTCAGTGTCCTAATAATTTCAAACGGTCACTAAATGAATGGTTGTAAGTCAAGAATTACCTGTATGCAAGCTATGAAAGTAACCTTGTCCAACCTTTTGGCTTGCCTGAGCTGCATTGAGTGAAGAGGAACTGTCTTGGGCAACTTTCCTTTATTTTTTTATATGTTTTAGTATCTTGTGGGGCCACATTAGTAGCTGTTCAGGGCTGCATGCAGCCTCTCGGCTCTGGGTTGGACACACCTTTTCTAAGGTATTGAAGAACCCTTGAGATCTTACTAGAACTTTTCCCATACTTGAACATATCTTGTTTCATGCATTATATATTCGTGCACCTGTGGCATGGCTGAGTTAAAATCCTCCCCCCATTCCAAATGTCATTTACTTACAATGCAACAGCACGCTTGCATACACTCAGTACTTAATAATAGTAAAGGTTTGCCCTTTCCAGTTGTGTCCAACTCTAGGGGGCAGTGCTCATCTCTGTTTCCCAGCTGACGAAGCCAGCGCTGTCCAAAGACCCTTTCCATGGTCATGTGGCCAGTATGACTATACACTTTCCACCAAAGTGGTACCTATTTATCTATTTACATTTGCATGCTTTCAAACTGCTAGGTTGGCAAGAGCTAGGGCAAGTAAAAGGAGCTCACCCATTTCATGGCACTCGGGTCTCAAACTTGGGCTGTCAGCTTTCCAGCTGACAAGTTCAGCATCTTTAACCACTGAGCCATCACACCTTTTAATAATCCTATGTTAAAGGATCAGGAGGCCAGATCTTAAGTAAAATATTGTAATTAGTCTAAATTCAGAACTCATAAGGAGAAATTCTGCGAATCAATCAAAAGGCAAAATTCTTCAAAATTTATTCATCTCCTTTTAGATCAGTGATTATAAGCTACAATACCAATGAGTTAGGATAGGGGCCACCACTATAGCTGATACAGATGAGTAGTCCGCCAAGCTAAAACAAATCTTCCATATCCTCTTTATTTATCTGTTGCATTCCTCTAAATAGCTCAAACATAATTTCATTAACTCTGACACCGTGTTCACCCTACTGCATAATATAACATTTCCATATTTAAACTCACCTTTGGTGTAGCTCAGCAAGTTTGCACTTGAGATATCATTGGCGGAGCAAAACAATTCCCCGCCGTGCCATATGCAAAAGATGGGACAGATGCTAACTAAACACTAATATTGGGTTTTACATCTTGCAAATGCTCACAGATTTATAAACAAATTAGCAAATAGATGAGGAGGTGAAGGGTTGAACTGGGACCCACTTCAAGCAGATTCAAGGAGCAGGTGATGTGTCCCGAAGCGCCATCAGTGTAAAAAAAAAACACCAACCCATTTGGCAGGAATCTCAAAAAAGCATCCAAGATTAACTTTAGGTACCCGGTAGGTTATCATTCACGTGTGCTGTGCATGCTGGGGTGGGGATGCACATGAAGCTCTCACCCATTAAATGGTTAATAGGTAAAGTTACCCATCCAAGGAACAGAAAATGAAGGTCTTCACTTTGATGGACAACCGCTCAGAGATCCCCAATGTCCCAAAATATTAGGTTTCTCTTCTAATAATGTTGGAAATATTGCCTACTGTCACGATTAATCTGAGCAGCAGCGCAGCCTGATTACAGGCGACGCGGTCACAGTGCAGCGCTTGTGATGCTTTCCACACCCCGTCAAACCTGCTACACATGTAGGGTGTGAAGGGGAAAGCACTGTGATTCCAGGTTCCTGGGTGGCTAATAGATTGTGACATGAGAGAAGGAAACCTTTATTTTAAATCAAAAAACAAAAGCCAAATAGCCACTCTTCAGGCAATGCTGAACTTCTTCAGGCTCCCTTCTTTCCCGTAGCCTTCTGGCCCACAGTTGTCTCTTTTTCTGCCTCTCCCTTGCTTGAGTGGAACATATTCAAATGCAAACAACTTTTGGCTGGCATCAAAGAAAAAAAGAGGTATTTGCAGATGTGGAGGAAGGCACAGAAAACATTTTTCAAATCAAAGGCTTGAATTATTGCATGGGCTTTGAGAAGTTTTGCAGGCAATGTAGACACGCCATTGTGTGTGGGTCCGAACAAGCTTCCCTTTCTTCCAGAAATGGGGGGGGGGGAACCAACAACCTCAGCTTTCTTGCAATCCAATCTGTATATATCAGGCAGCTATCTATATTTTGAAATTCTTTGCATTGTCTGGAGTATGGGTGTCCTGTTTGGGCCCAACAATAGCAACATTGATTTTAGAATTTCAGAATTTTGGTGCACAGAACAAACTGCAGAACAAAAACCGCCTGCTCAGAGTAGCACAACAACAGTGCTGTTACACAAACTTGCCTCCTTTTTTTTTTTACATAGCCAGAGATCAATACGCCTCATTCATCTGGCATTATTAAAGCCATTTATTTGCCATTCCCCTCTTCTCGCTCTCTTGTTCCCTTTTGTTAATAACAAGCAACTTGCCGACAAAATTATGTCATCTTCCGCTCATTCAGGAGCAAGCACGAGATAATTAGCTTTGTTGTCCCCATCCAACAATTGAGCTTTGTATATGAAGTTACATTTATTAAGTGAAAGTATTTTGAAATGGATTGTACATTGAAGCTGGGTTGCCATGGGCAATGATCATCCTCGGAAAGCCGTGACCTCTCTGTTATGCAGCTAGTAACTAATTGAAATTATACAAATTACTCCGATTCTCTGTCTGCCAGTTTAGAGGCTGGTTCTGGTCAAGGGTCAAATGAGCTCCTATTCATGAAGCTATGTTTGAAGTGGCTGCTACCATAGCAGAGGGATGGAGCAAGGAGGCTCAGACTCCTCTGGATATGACCACATACTGGGGGAAAAGAGTGTTGTGGTGTTAGTAAGACAATAAGCCCCAGAAGGCTACCTTTATTTCACACATCAAAAGCTCTCCCTTGTCACTCAGCTTGGTTTTCTCAACAGCAGTCCTGTACACATTTTATGAGCTCATGATAATGTTACATTTATCTGCTGAGCAGGCCCTTCGTTATAGACTTGGCTTGTTTGCTATGCTGCGTATTAAAAGAGGAGACGGGGAAAATATTACAGAAATCCTTCTTCATGTAGCCTATTGATTGTGGGACTGCTGATTTCTGTAGAAATACTAGTTTTGAAAAAGTAGCCACATAGGATAAATGCCTAGTGAATTTCCCTTTGGCCTCCTATAATAAAATCCTAAAAGGAACACATAGGTGAAAATGTGCAGAAGAAATGACAATTCGTCAGAGGAACACATAGTTGTTGAATATCTCTTTTTCAGGCATTGTGGGAAAAGTGGAGAAAAAAAAGGGGGGGAGAACAGAGTGAAGTATCCACACATCTGTTTGTTGGTTCCTCTTGTAATGGCCAAAAGCATGTTTGATTTTCAGCAGATAATCTTGGGAGACTCAAAGACATTGTTTCAACATATGAAAATTTCTTCTGGAGCTTACTAAAGGCTTGTCATTTCCTATCTTCTATCAGCTTTTGCCCTACTGGTTGCCACTGATCCTGAATGTAGGCTTACCTAGAACCCACTGATGGCTGTTGACAGTTTTCACAAACATTCCCTGCATCTATTCTACTTTTGTGCTTTACTGCCCAAACAAATAAACAATTTCAACCCTCCTGCAGAAGTCTTGAAATGATACCAAAGAATTGTACTGCCCGGGAGTGCCCATTTTTTCATTCTATAGACAATGCATCAATTGTATTCCTTTCGTTAACATCCAAGGTCTGGCATATTGCCTATGTACAGCATCATTTTTTCTGCTTTTCTAAACAAATTGAAACCTAAGATACCAAATGTTTGCCTTCAACTTCCGATAGGAATAACACACCTACACTATTCTACTGAAACTTCCTAAATTCTCTCTCCCCCCCTCTTTCCGAATTTTAAGAAATGAAATGTACATTTTAGACCTCCCCACTAGTGACATCACTGAACCACTGGTGCCTGTTGTGTAGCCTTTAGACTTTTTTCTTTTTCAAAATAGCCTGCAGCATCCTGACATTGGTGGCCAGGAATTCAGAAAAGGGTCAGACACTTGGAGTTGCCCTTCATTTATGCAAAGATGAAATCCCTGAAATTGCTAGTGCAGATCATTAATATTTGAAATGCAAATATCCTTTTTTTAAAAATTACTGCGCCCTGAGCTTATGCTATCAAGATCCCCCTTTCTTTTCCTTCTGAAGTTACTCTTGAAAACTCAAACCATAACCCCTCGGCCTTCAACCTGCCATTCCACTACTTTATTGTGTTAAGTTCCAGATAAGCAAAAGGTCAGCAATATATATGGTGCATCTTCCTTTAACAAAAGAGGGGGGGGGGGAATCCTTACAGCTTGTCAGTTCAAGAGTAACGATGCTAAATGTTAATCTAAATGAATCTGGAGAAGGCGGCAATAAAAGTTAATAATTTACAGAGAATCTGTCCTTTAAGAAATCTTGACTGAATGCAGGGAATTCTGCTCACAGGCATATTAAACATGTCCCAAATGCAGGAGTTTACAAGATGCAACATTTAAAAAGCACCAGAGATATTTCTTTTTCTTTTGTTTAAGCACCTACTAAATCTTTCAGTGGTCAAGAGAAGCAGCATATGAACAAGAGTCCAGCCCTCTGATAATGAAGATTTAACATTTTCTGAGTTTCATATTACTGTCTGAAAGATTTGCCCACCTCATTTTATTGGAGTTACCGTTCCAATAGATGAAGAGAGGTTTAGGGCAGATTAACGCCTTTTCATTGATTACATGTCTATAAAGTAGACTCTCTTATAGTCACCAATATTCATGTTTTGAAAAACCCAGAAGAGGGAGCGAGAAAGAGATTTAATGCATCAAGGATGTGAACAAATACATAGTAATAGAGAACGGCTCAGACAGGGCCAGCATTATCCTTCATTAGGCTAATGGGTTTAATTAACACTGTAAACAGAATGCTTAAATAAAAATTCCACAAAGTCATGATTCTAAATCAGAGATGGGCAATTATGGCACCTTTATGACTTGTGGACTTCAATTCCCAGAATTCCTAGGCCTGCTATGCCACTATGCAGGCTCAGGAATTCTGGGAGTTGAAGTCTACAGGTCATAAAGAGGCCACAGTTGCCCATCACTGTTCTAAAAGGTGTAAGTAAGAAAATACTATAGTTTAAATCGATAACAAGCTACATCTAGTAGCAGAATATCAGAGTTGCAAGTGACCTTGGAAGTCTTCTATTCTAACCGTCTGCTCAGCCAGGAAACCCTATTTTAGACAAAATGTTTGTCCAATCTCTTCTTAAAAACCTCCAGTATCCTATCAATCAGACAGTACTTACACTATTCATTTTCTAGCATTTATGTCAAAAGAATCTCTGATGGCTAAAGGAGAGAGTATGGTAGATACTATGAATAATAGAAATAAATAATATATACATGCATTTTAGTTGAGATTGTGAACCTTACAAGAGGCACCCAGAAAATAACATTTTGATCCAATATTGAAGCGAATTTATTTGGAGCAATAACCAAGGCATCAGGTAATCTTGCTTGTGTTTATTCCTGGGAAGGAAAGAAGGAATTGTCTCTAGTCAAATTAATAGAGACCTATGCTATCGTTATTTGCACCTTACATTCTGAAACGTAATCATGCTTGTCTAATACCAGCTGTTATAACTGGAAGGAGAAATCTGTGGCCTGAGAGCCAGGTAGGCTTTCCATGACCCCAGGTCCCCCTCTGAAGATTGCTACTGAATTGCAATACTTAAGGCTGGGAAAAAAAGAGGGAAATTATGAAATAAGCATATTTCACAGTCAATTAAACAAAATGGTAGTTGTTTTTGTTCATTCGGCCCAGCATTGTCCTCTTAAACTCTTGCTTTTTCCTACTCATAACTATCTTAGAGTTGAACAGGAGCAGGAGTTCCTTCATTTAGAAGGACCACATTGGGGAAAGAATTTAAATAAATATTCCATAGAATGAGGGATCATTCCATCATTCTGATGGAAAATAATATTTTGTTTTTGTTTGGGGAGAAATCCAGAGGCTGAGAGTTTCTCATTCATACTTTTAATCTGCCTAATAAGATCTCTAGGCATGTTGCAAAAGTATCTTAAACCATCAGATGCCTCCTTTAAAAACCAAAATAAATGAAACTAGGAAATTCAAGAAAGACAAAAGCCATTATTCCAGCATAAAATTGGCATTTAAAATAAAACTAGGTACAGAACTATAAAAAAACATCTGGAGGAATCTGGGATTTTTTTATTGCCAGAATGTTCTTTTTGACTACTTTCTGGAATACATTCAGCCCTCATTTTCACAGATACCAGCAGTTTTGTTGGGGTTTCCAAGATTCCTATTGAAAAACGATTCTGCAGAGAGATCAATGTCATCCCTACTTTAAACACAATCCTAGGCACTGGCTATCTTTCCATTAAATTGATGAAACTATTTGTATTTTGAACTGCACGCTCTACATCCAGAGCCAAGCAAAAGTTCTCACATTTCTCCTTTTGGAGACCAGTGAGAAAATCGAATAATAGGGCGCATGCTAAAGGTCTCATTGGCTCCTTTTCTGAAACCTACTGTTACTTCTCGACTTGCGACCACAATTGAGCCTAATTTTCTGCTGCTAAACAAGATAGTTTTTAAGTGAGTTTTGCCCCATTGTACAACCTTTCTTGTCACAGTTATGAAATGAATCACTGCAGTTAAGTGAGTAACATGGTTGTTAAGTGAATCCCACTGACTTTGCTTGTCAGAAAGTCACAAAAGGTGATCACAGGACCCTGGGACACTGCAGCCATCATAAATACATACCAGTTGCCAAGCATCTGAATTTTGGCCACATGACCACAGGGAAACTGCCACGGTCATAAATGTGAAAAACTGTCATAAGTCATTTCTCATTGCCATTGTACCTTCACACAGTCACTAAAGAAAGTCAAGAATTGTAAGTCAAGGATTATCTGTACCGTACATATTTGTCCCCTTTTGCAAATATTTGAAGAAATAATTGAAAAACATAAATGTCCTTTGTTTTCTGGAATCCCATCAGCTAGTAAATATTGCTACATAAGGGGTTGTTTTTAGACATACCGGTATTATCAGATGGACAATGTCAAATATGTTCAGTAAAATTGAGGGAGCCAAAAGGCTTCAGGCATTAATTATATTCAGACAGTACAGTTTGATGTGGTTTAATGGAACATCACTGAAGGTTTTGAAGAACAGATTGGACAACTATTTGTCTGAAATGTTATAGGGTCTCCTGCTTGAGCAGTGGGTTGGGCTAGAAGACCTCCTAGGTCCCTTTCATCTCTGTTACTCTGATATTCTGTTAACGGAAGCATATTAACACATACTTATTAATTAAAATTAAACAGTGAACTTGGAAAACAGGACAGAGGTAAAGAAAAGAAAGCGATAACAAGCATTTTGGCCTGAATGGTAATAATTGCTTCTATTATAAAAAAAATTGTTCAGTTGGATTTATCACAGGAGTATAGAAACAAACCACATTTTATGTACTATCGCTGGATGTCATAACCATGATGGATCATAAACTCCGAAAAAAAGGAAGAAATGGTCCATTACATCAATGATATTGTTTCTCCCAAGCTTCCTAAATACAGGACCTAGGTGTCTCATCTGCAATTTAAAGAGTTCTAAATAGGTCTTTACATAATAAAACAGTGATCTATTTGAAAGACCATATTGTATACTGTGTCAACTAATCCTCCCTCCTAAGAAGCTCTTCATCTCTCCTGGAGATGCTCTTTTTTATTTTCAGTAGCTAGTTAGCTTCCTTTCTAAATCCCTCTTTTCTTCAAGCCCCTTGTCTTTGCAATTATTGCAGCCCCCAGGCAATGGGAGGGGGCAGGGGAGCGATCGGAATTCCTTTGGATGACTGAGCGTACAAGCATCCTGAATTTTAAAAATAAATCTAAATAAATGGTCCATAGAACATCAAGATGTACATTTTCTTCTCCTCAAAGCATAGTATTATACAGCTATTTCTTGTTTATTTTATTAATCACATTTAATCACCCATTTCACAAAGAATAACTCCAGGGTAACCCTCTCTCTCTCTCACACACACACACCATATCTAATTTTCTGTTATCCTTTCCATTTAAAAGCATCCTTCAAACAGCTTGCATATAGTACATTATATCTGCTAGGATTGAAAGACAACTCAAAATTTCTAGGGTGCATTCAAAGATAGGTTAATGGGGGAGTATGATCTGTTCTGCTACAATTGCATACAAGCCCAAGTAGAACAGCTAGTATAGGAAGGATATAGAACATGAAGCCAAATTTATTTATTAAATTATATGCCACCCATCTGACTATCAAGCAACTCTGGGTGGCTTACAGTGCCATAAAGAGCAGAACAAAAACTATGAAAAGGTTAAAAATATTAAAACATTGAGCACTGAAGTTAAAATGTTAAAATTGACAACGAAGTAGATAAAAAGACCCAGTGTATAGACAGGATGGAAGTGGGATCTTCTTCTAATCTACTAGCCACCCCCAGAATGGATGTGAGTGAATGAATGACTAAAGTATGGATGAAATGCAAAACTATATACAACTGGGCAACATTTTGTAGAATGACTTATGCACAAGGTTAGCCAAAGGCTTCCAGTTTAAAGTGACATCACTGACATTTGCACAAGATAGAGATAGAAAGCTTCTAGAAAAAAATAGAAAGCTGCTTGACAATATCACCATCAGATAAGATGCTCTGTTGTCTTCTTGAAACCATGACATTTGTGGCACCACTTGGCCAAAATAGAAAAAAAGCATCTTTTAACAAGCAGAACTAAAATGTACATTGATAATCTGCATTTTGTCCCAATGATATTTGTTTCAATCATTACTTATATCATATGTTAAGCATGTAGGCTGCCTTGAGCTAGATATAAGCAGATATAAAAGATGTTATTAAAAATCTACCGTAATAATAAACTGTTTTTGATGATATAGGAGATCAATTATTATTTATTTATTAATTATTTGTTTCTTTAGATAATTGGCTACTCACCGTAAGTGTACAAAAAATATAAAAGCAGCTAAAAACATACAATGAGAGAGAAGCCCAAACTAAAATGATGCAATAAACAACAAAATAAACATTGTTTATGGAGATTCTCAGTCATCCAGGTCATGGTTGTCCCAAAGGTGCTTTTTCAAGAGGTAACTGGACTTTCGGGGGTGGGTGGGTGAAGACATTTCGCTTCTTATCCAAGAAGCTTCTTCAGCTCTGAGAGGACAATATGGAGAGACATGAATTGCAGTCAGTGCACCTACTCTGCTAGAATATACTGGATGGGCAGAAAAGTCTCCCCCCCTCCCCCAAATCATTAGATACATTTACTGAATGTGATAATAAAGATTCAAATGGTGGGAGTGGAGATAGAGTGAAAAATGTTCTTTCAACTTTCGGACTGATCATCTGGAAGGACTACTGATTGCTCACCATGTTTTCGGCATATTGAGGTCAACAGGAGCACATTGTTTTTGGACATGGAAGAAAGTGTTAAAAAGCACAGAGTTGGAAGAAATCTCTAAACAAAAAAGAAATTCAATGAAGTATTATCATGTGGGAAAGAAGAAATAACAAAATCAACTGTTCCTTCATTCCTTTGGGCCTTTTTATGTCAGTCCACTGACACAAAACATTTCCCTTATCTTCATGGAAATGCTTGTCAAGTTTTTTTAAAAAAAACCCTGCTTTCCCAGCTATTTTTCTTCTGGGTTCCTCTTTATTAAATCATTTGGCTCAAATTCAATGAGAGATGAAAATAAATACAAAATGAAAATGCCAGCATTAACAATGTGGCTCCAGTCACACCTCCCAACGAATAATAATGGTATGTTTATGCTGCATTACTCTTGTCTAATCTTCACATTTACTATAATTATTAACTACTAGTCCTAAAATCTATAGAGTTATCATTATTGTTATTATTATGAAACTCAATCCCATTTTCATGTCATAAAGATAAACCAAATCTCATTTCAATTAGTTGCAGCAGGAGAGAATGAACTTTAAAGAGACATTTAATTTCTGGGGGGGAAAAATTAGGAAGTTCTTCATGGAAATGTTATGGCATTTTGAAACAGATTAATAGTTCAGAATGAACACATCCACCCTGCAGCGACATGACGGCTGTGCTGTGATCAGAAGACAGGTTAAATGAGCAAAGCTAGTTGATACCACCGGCTTGGATCTAATCAGAGAGTCTATGCTTTATATGACTTTTATCTATACAGTTTTCTTATTCCTGCTACAATTTAGAACTGTTCCAGTGGGTGATTTGATTTGTGTCTGTGAACTCTATTTCATTAGGTACCGTAACTGGTTTATAAGGATACTTTACTGGAACCGTTCTAGAGAATCTTTGAGGTATCTGTTCAAGAGTTGTTATGGTGTATCAGAAGAAATAAAGGAGAAAAAAACTAACAGCACCAGTCATGAGAATAGAGTCATCTACCAGAAACCATCAGGAATACCTTGGGATAAAGACTGCCTCTGTCATACAGGAAGTCCATTTTGGTAGTCCAACCCCAGACTTGGCCACACAACTCCAGCAAGAGCCCCCCATTACAATTTCAGTGAGAATGAATCCATGAGTCCACTCCGGAAAATTAGGATTTTTGATGGTGGAGAATCTGCTTGAGGAGAGAAGTTATTCACTGGAGATATTTCACCTCTACACATGGAAAAAGAAGTCAGCAAAATGAAGCTAATATACTAACTAAACTTCATTAGAAGTCTTAAGTATCCCGACTTCAATGATAAACATGAATATTGGAGCAACCAAAACCCAGTTTGGTCTAGTAGTTAAGGCACTAGTCTAGAAAGCAAGAGATTATGAGTTCAAGTTCCATCTTACCAATGAAAGCCAGCTGGATGACTTTGGGCCAGTCACACTCTCTCTCAGCACAACCCACCTCCCTGGCTTGCCGTTGTGGGGGAAATAGAAGGAGGAAGGTGAGTTGGATATGCTTGCCACCTTGAATTATTTGTAAAAATAGTAAAGGTCGGATACAATTAAATTAATTAATTAATTAAATATTCTTAAGACTTGTTCAAGATGAAAAGTTCAAAAAAACATCTCGTCTTCATAACCCAATAGTTTCTTGCCCAGTTTTCACTCCAGACTGCATGTTCCCAGCATCACAGTACCCAACACTGATTTATTTGGGTGGCAGTGATTGGTCTCAGTGGGGCCTCTTACAGAATAAGCAAGCAGAACTTTATATAATCTAAACTTCAACAATCTGTTTTTCCAGTGTATGAAAATGCCTGACAGGCTAGTTTTCCTCTGAGCGAATGGTTTGTATGCATAGGTATGGATGGATATGGATGATGTATTAATTTTAAAAACAGGAGTTTTGCTTGTTCTTGATTTTTTGGGGGGGAAAGTGTGGCCTCTGGCCAATGCTTGTTGACATGTGCATATGTGCATACACAAGCGGGTTAAATGCACACATTTGTGAAAGGAAAAATAACCTCCAGGATTAGTTTCAGTAGCAACCCTAACTGACGAGGCAAGGTAGTGTCTTAAGACTTCATACCTGGGAGACAATCTCTATTGGGGTGGGAATGTCTTTCTATGGATCGATATAGTTTTTTGATTTCCAGATGTCATTCGACCCTGAATACTTCTTACTCAAATCCTTAATTTTTGAGCACACACATCTACTTCTCAGTACTGAAGGATACAATATTAAAGAAATCTTCCATATGCATTATTCATACATTTAGACTCATATATCTGTAATTCACTAACTTTAAGATGTTTACAGTTCTAGCCACAAAATACATAAAAGGGCTACCCTTTTATAGCTCTGAAAGAGTGTCCTACAATTTGTTTGGCTTTGTATTTTTGGAGATAGAAATGCCTATTTGCCTCAATAGCTACAGACCTTCCTCCCCCCCACCCAATCAGTAATACGATTATTACCCAAATTATAGTATAGGTAATATAATTTTAAACCATGCAGAGGTTTTCGTGTCACAAACAAAAGGCAGCATGGTTTTCAAAAGTGATACTGGAATATCATTTAGAATTTGCCACCTCAATGCCATCTTCAGGTGGGAGATAATCTAGGACTTTCAAAAGCAACAAATGATCCCCCGCTGCACTACAATGGCTCGAAAAGAACATTATTTCTTCCATAAAGTTATTGCTTCATTCTGATAAGAGAAAGCTACTTTGCAAAGAGGCAAGAAACATGATTTGTCTCATGATGCAGAGCTGGGCTAAATTATTATTAAATTATTTAGCTGAGCTAATACCGATAAAAGAGAATATTTGTAGCTCAATGTTGAACTGTGGGGTCCTTGGTGTTCTCTGAGCTTGGTTGTTTTCTTGGAGCTGTTTCATTATCCAACTGATGCTGATGATGCTGATAATTCATCACTGATGATGCTACTTAGTTAGGTAATGAAATGTCTGCAAGAAAACAACCAAGCTCAGAGAACATCAAGGACCTCATATTTGCACTAATAGTAGGGTTAGCAGATTTGGGTTGCAGAAATCTGGACAGCCACTAGAGGGCAATCAAAACAGGGAAAAGTCTACTTCTTTGCTGGACTCTTATTAGTTGTCCAAATTTTTGCAACCCAGTTCTGGTGGTATTACGAATAACTATTTTTTTCTGGAATGACTTCCATATTTTCCTTCAATAGCATCCCCATTAATTTAATCAAAAGGGGGGGGGGGGGAGATTATTTTTTATATTTCTGTTGGATTTCCCCATATCTGTTTTTTTGTTGGGGTGAAAAATGGTTT
>JANHFL010009101.1:193822-204271 GCA_032468155.1 Oxyrhabdium leporinum | reverse complement strand
ATACCCCCACCCCCACCCCGACACAAACTACCTAGGAATATAAATAAGCAGTTGACTCCATTCCATGGTGTGCTTGCTATAAGGTGTTTATCAATTATTTTTAAAATGACACAAATATTTACAGTACTTTTCTCCAACTGGTAAGCCTAAAGCTCACTGAGATTTTTCAGATAAATTTTATTGCATTTATTTTTAATTTTAAAACAGCCTCAAAATCTATACAGATAGTCCTCAACTTACAACAGTTCATTTAGTGACTGTTCAAAGTTACAACGGCACTAAAATACTGGCTTATGACCGTTTTTCACAGTTATGACCTTTCCAGCAGCCCCATGATCATGCGATCAAAATTCAGTTGCTTGGCCGGTTGCTCTATCCCAAGATCATGTGATTCCCTTTTGCAACCTTCTGACAAGCAAAGTCAATGGGGAAACCTGATTCACTTAACAACCAGGTTACTAACTTATCAACTGCAGTGATTCACTTAACAACTGAGACAAGAAAGGTCGTAAAATTCACTTAGCAAATGTCTCACTTAACAACAGACATTTTGGGCTCAGTTATGGTCGTAAATTGAGGACTGCGTGTAATCCCCCAAGAATGATGAATTTATATCATAGTGGTGGTTTACATTTCCATTTTGCATCTATAAAACACAATTTACATGGATTGGTTTAAGTAACCTCAGCTCCTCCCCAAAAGAAAAGATTCCATCAAATCCAAAGAATTGTATGGATAACGTCGTGGTATACAGTTTGACCCTTATCTTCTCTTTAAAACAGTTCACGTAATTTGCAGAATTCTTCTAATAGTGGGAAATTGTTCAAAGACCTGACTTTTACACATAGCTTTTGTCTAACAATTTGCACAGAGCCAAATTCATTATTGTCACTATTTATTGGGTAACTGAAGGAAGCATTTGATCACTGGCCCAAATATTCTTAATTCATCCAGACTGAAACAGTCTCATTCTGGCTTTTCCTATCAGTTTTCTTCCTTAATGACTACAGACAGAAGCATAGAAATAAATGTGCCTCTACTTTTAGGCTGTTGGATCCTCCTGACTACATTTAGTTAGAAGAACATTCTATTAATTTTAATAGGTTTGTCTTCCAAATCAGTATTATGTAAGATGGCAGTGACATATCCATCTGACACGTCACTATTGCTAAGTGCGACGTGTCTGTGTTGTAAAAATCAGAGTTGGAAGAGACTAAGCCATGGTTGGAAAAGCTTAAAACAAATGGATTGATTGACATTCCAGGTGACCAGTCCTGATCACCTCATGTTTAATAGAATAACGAGTTGGAAGGGACCTTGGAGGTCTTCTAGTTCAACTCCCTTCCCATACCATGTTTAGTTGAGGTCCTTTGGCCTGACTGCATTCCTGTCCATCTATCTATAAAACCCAGTTTCTACAGACTGCCTAGTTCTTGGTAAGATTAAGCAGGGTTAATATTAGCAATATCTATAATAGAGGTGGGAAATCATGGCCCTTTATGACTTGTGGACTTCAACTCCCAGAGTTCCTGAACCAACATGGCTGGCTCAGGAATTCTGGGAGTTAGAAGTCCACAAGTCGTAAAAGAGCCATAGTTTCCCATCCTTGCTCTACAACGTTGCAAATAACACCATCTTTCTTACAAAGCAGCTCTCAATGTACAACCATTGATTTGCCAACTGTTTGAAGTTACAACAGTACTGAAAAAAATGACTTATGACTGGTCCTCGCACTTACGACCATTTCAGCGTTCCATGGCTATGTGATCAAGATTCAGACACTTGGCAACCAGCATGTATTGATAATGGCTGCAGTGTCCTGGCATCAACCGATCGCCATTTGTGACCTTCCCAGGTAGCTTCCAACGAGCAAAGTGAATGGGGGGAAACCAGATTCTCTTAATAGACTGATCGATTCACTTAATAACCACGGTGATTCAGTTAACAGTCATGGCAAAAAAGGGTCATAAAATTGGAAGTGAATGATTTAATAGCAGCTTTGCTTAGTTACAGAAATTCCGATCCCAACTGTAGTCGTATGTCAAGTCATATATATATATACTATGGGGGGCATTCATGCCCATTCTTGGTTATGTGTTTTCTATGCCTTGGGGAAAAAAAAGGAAACACGATAATGCAGAAAGATGAGTGCATGCAACTGGCAGCATACCATAAATATTGTGAAAGTATAGCATCAATACCATAATGCCAGTAAATAGGTTTGTGGGGCAGCCATAATTGAACATCTGTGGATCGTTCTGATTGCCTTGCCTTACCAAAGACTGGCTAAAATGATCAAGGGGATGGAATTGTTAATTATAGGAAGAAAAAGTCAAGTTAATGTTGGAAGAAATATCCTTCTGGGTTCAATTCCAAGTGGGGAAAAAGACACTGGAAACATGGAGACTGCTTGGAAAGATGGTTTAATGGTGGACAGGATCACATGGTTTGAGATCCTGAACAGAAAAGGGAAGAGATGCTGAGAATCCCTTGGTTTTATGCTCCCTCTGGCTTTGAACTTCCTGGGACACAGGAAGAGTATCCTGATTGGTTGTCAGACTCCCATGGGGCCATGCAGGGGTAACTTCGTTGAATCTTGTTAGGTGATGTAATCTTCCCAGGTGCCATGTGCTGAGATGGGTAGAGGGCTAATCCTATCATGTCCTGATGTCTTTATCCCATCACTCTGGACCTGAAGAGGCGGGGGGGCACAGAGCTGCAGGGAGCTGCTTTGTCTTTAAAAACATGTTTCTCCTTTTCTCATCCAGGGAAATATAATATTTTGCCTTTTTAGTATATCCTAAAATATTTCATTTTTCTAGGAGAGGGGTGGGTTTTAACTTCCAACATTAAAGAGACACAAGATGTATTAATGGAGGATGAGACCATCATTGGCTTAGTCTTAACCATGGAAAATCACTAGGTGATTTTAACCCTCTCTCGTTCTCTCTCTCTCTCTGCCCAATTTACCTCACAGGGTTGTTGTGGAAATGAAATGAAGGAATAAACCCACATAAGCTAACTTGATCACTTAGATAAAAGACTAATTATAAATCAAATCCATGAATAGATTATGATAGCTACATACTACCAACTGCATTAGAGGCTTAATGCCTTGAATTCCAGCTAGTAGGACTGTCTATGGTGCTAGCACGGTTTCACTCACATTCTGCCTATTAGTAAACAATGATTTGGCTTTGTAGGTATCAAAGGCGTTTTGACTGAATGAAGAAGGATCTTCTTACATTCTTGCTTCACTTGACATACAGCAGAAGGAAGAGCCATAGGTGAAGTATGGCCTATTTATGGAGAATTATTTCTATGCAACTTTGCCAAGTTGGACTAGAAGACCTCCAAGGTCCCTTCCAATTCTGTTGTTCTATTCTTGTAAGGTCGAAGATATACCATACAGTTGCCATACCAATTTGTGCAGGCTCCAGAAAGGGACTGGAGAAGAAAATATGTGATGGCAAATTGCCAATTTTTGCCAATATGATTTTTAATTTTTCTTCCAGGAGCAAGGTTTAAAATAGATGGATTAAGTCTCATGAATGTGTGCAAGCTGTATCCCCTTCTCCTAGGCTAGATATCAGCTCCATCCCTTCCAACAGTTTTATCACATCGCTGCCCTTCCGGCGTGCCTCGGAGGCTGAAAGGAACCTGCATTATCCAACTGCCGGAGATTTCTGTGATACTGAGAATCAAAAATACATTTTTATTTCAGGACTTAAAGTAATTTTCTGGCCTGTTGCTGGAACGCTTGCACTGTTAGTAGTGGAACAGGATTGCTGCTGAATCATGTATAGTCCTGTGGAATATAACATCTGTAACTGGAGACCATTCTAATGAGCACCTACTGTAAATAAGCAGAGAGCCTATAGATAGGAAGTTTGCAGGACATAGAAGTAATCCTCAACCTACTACAACCATTCATTTAGTGACCGTTTGAAGTTACCACAGCACTGGAAAAAGTGACTTATGAACATTTTTCACATTTTCAACTGCTGCAGCATCCCCATGGACACATGATCAACATTCAGATGCTTGGCAACTGGCATGTATTTATGACGATAGCAGTGTCTTGCGGTCATGTGTTAATCTTTTGTGACCTTCTGACAAGCAAAGTCAATGGGGGAGCCAGGTTTCACTTAACAACCGTATTACTAACTTAACAACCAAAGTGATTCACTTAACTGCAGCCAGAAAGGTCATAAAATGGAACTAAATTCACTTAACAGCTGTCTTGCTTAGAAAATTTTGGAGACTCAGTTGTGGTCATAAACCGAGGACTGCCTGTAGCTCTTTTTAATATTTGCTGAATAGATATAAGCAAAACTAGTCACAACTCAATTGCTAAATGATTCCTTCAGATAATTCTAATTTCTCTCCCTCTCCCACTCCCTCTCCTCTCCTCTCTCTGTGCCTGTGTCTGTGGTTGTATGTGTGCGTGGTTGTGTGTGTGTGTGTGTGTGTGTACTTTCAAGTCAGCAGCAAGGATTTGAATTTTCGTTCCTAAGGCGGACTTTGATGTTACACAAGCAGGAACTCACAGGGGGAGAATTTTCTTCCCTCTCTTGCCACTCTTCACATATGTCTTCTAATTTGCTCAAGGTTGTCCCACAAGAGGGGATGAGCAAGAGGCTGCACTGTGGGGAGGCTGGCAGAAGTCATCCAATCCATAGGTGTGAATCCTCTGGATTGCGCTGCTACAGCAGTTCAGCATTATCGTTCTCATCTTGCAGATGACAATCGAAATGTGGGAAAGTTCACTTGTTAACTTATGACTTTCAAAATACATTTTCATACACGTTACCATTATCCCACTTCTGTATTTTTGCGAGAGATCCTGTTGCAAAGGCTTTCGGAACAGTTGCTAAGAATCCTTGCCTGTTAGCAACCAACAATCCTCAATCACATTTCTGTCTAAGGGTGGAGACACTGAACAGTTCACTAATGAAAAAGAGGTCTGCATCTGCAGCCTGTTGCAAGATCTTCTTGATGTCAATTATTTATTAAATGCATGTGTATAGCCTACCTTTCCAACTAATCAATATTGAGGATGGCTTACAACCCTCCTGGCTACCAGTCCTTGACCAATAAGGAGAGCATGGCCTTTGCTGATTCCTATGGGCCAAAGCAAGATGGTGGCTACAGGGATAAAGAGCATTGCTTTCACTAGACTAGGGGTGTCAAACTCAAGACCCGCTGGCCGGATCCCGCCCGGAGGGTGCTTAAATCTGGCCCACGGGGTTGGAAGCAAAGGACTGCCCGTGGTGCCTCTGGCAGCAAAATGAGGCATGGCCCTCCCTGTGCCTGTTTTAGCTGGCAGGATGCTGCACGAGGTGTCCGTCCCATCTCCCCTCCCGCCGGCCGGCTCACGGAGGAGAAGTACAATGCTGATCCGGCCCTCAAAGAAATCCAGTTTGACATCCCTGCACTAGACTGTCCAAACAAGGGAATATATTTTCACTTATAAAACAGTCTTTTTTTAAAAAAAAACCTGCAGACAAATTCCAGATTTCCTTGCCAAAGCTTCTTTCCTTCTTTTCCCCACTCAGTTCAAATTCTTCTTGCTTCTCCTCTATTTTGTTTGCGGGCATGAAGGACCAAACAAGATCCAAATTAGCGAAAAATGAAAAAGATACAGCCAAGAGACCACCTAGTTCCAAATAAAACTTTTTTTTTTTTTTTTAAAGAAAATGATATAAAGTTCAAAGCGCATCCTTGGGATCTGGGTGTTTCGTGCGCAGCAATGTGAGTTATTTTCCAGCCTTTCAAAAGAAGCGTCTTTTTTTCATTTTCCCCCTGATTTTTACAGTTCGATAAATATTTTCCCAAGCTCCACTTGTCAAACAAAAGAGTTTAGCCTTAGCGTTCGTCCTCTGACAAATCTCCTTATGGTGTGGCCCCTGTGAGCCATTGATAAACAAATTAAAATTCTGTCCCAGCGCAGAGCTCAGCTGGCCCATTTCATCTTCTAGTATAGGTTTGTAAAGGTCTGGGTGTCTGTCATCCTCCCCTAACCTTGTCTTTGTCAAAGGGATACAAAAGCCTGCATGCTCGGGGGCCTTACGATACTGATTAGTGTGAGTGACAAAGTGGAGAGCAACTCCACTCAGCCTTTCATAATAAATCCATCAAAGAGTAATAGAATTCCATCAATCCTGCATCGTCCCCAAGGGTCACTATGCCAGGATAGAAAGCGTGTTCCGTTGGGATTGTACAACTGTTATTATTCAATTACACTCTTTTCTTCCTACTTAAAGACCATGATATCATTATCACTTAATGAATACATATAATTGGATCTGGGCTCTGTGTTTGGCTGATGAATACCGTTCACTATTCATTCAGTCTCAGCTCATCTTCTGACCATTTATTATAGACTTTTGGCTGAAAACCATGATGACAAAGGGAATTTGAAATTAGCTGAGGTTTCGTTCGGTGCTCAGCTAGACACAAAGGCAAAACACAATCCAGATGCCTAAATGAAGCTGAGACCACATGGAGAAGTTTTGTCTAACTTAATAGCCCCTTGTTTATATAAAATAGAAAGACACATACACTTAATCAGGGGGAAACTGTCGGCTTACTTTTTCCTTTTCTTTCTTATTTCCTCCAAGGAATCCCTTAACTTTATGAAACAGACAGCCCAAGAATGTTTTTGCATACCATCCAATCCTGCTGGAAGACAGCTATTACGTAAAACCTAATTAGGACTAGAACAAAAAATATTACGTTTTTCAGCACTCTCCCAACAAAAACAGCAATCCCCATCCAGCTACCATCATTTAGCCTTCAAAAATGCCTTGCTTTTGATAACATCATGTTTATAGGGAAAGAGCATTTAAACTGGAGCTGAAAGAACTTTCAGCTCCATGCATTCATTACAGCTTATCAGGAGGCCATCATTAAGTTTCATCAAACATTGTGCCCCCAAAGGAAACTCGTCCTCCTCTTCATATTGTTGGGAGTAAATGTAGCATACCTCCTTTGGATCACTGGTGAACAGGGCACCTCATTAATCCTAGTTAGTCAATGCTGCTGGGCATGCGGAGCAGCCAAATCCAGATGGTACCCACAGAGACTCTCTAGGCAGTTGGGAATCACAGAGTATCACCTCAAGCCTCCCATACATCACTTCAAATTAAATTTACATTAAGTGCTACTCCATCAAAGATGAGAGAACCTGACATCTTTGCAAAATACAGATAATAATCCATTACATCCTATTATATACATGTCTTCTCCTTTTACTTAAGCTCACACATATCCAACTGTGAGTTTGTGTTAAAAATTAAAGACGCTCTTACTAAAACAAAAGACTTTATGAACTGTTGACTTTGGGAAGGTTTATTACAAGCTTCTGTCAAGACAAATAGTAGATTCATTTTCTTTCTTTCCCTTTCTCTTATTTTTCCTTGCCATAACATTTCTGGTTAATTATTTGTTTCTGGAATCACTTTTCTAACCTCTAAGCTGTCCATTGCAGACTCTTTGTTCTCTTTTCTAAGAAGGCAGCCTCTGCAGTTAATCAAATGTTATGAATGAAACAGTGGGACTCATATTGTCTCTTTTTGCAATTAAGAAAATATTTACTGGCATCCCCCAAACTGGCAAGCGTAGGAACATGCTATAAAATCATCACAGTGAAAATGCGAAGGATTTAATTACCTCATTACCACATATGTTAATCTCTTTTTATTTTCATAGTGCTTGGTTGCAGTTACTTTTACTTTGATGAGTCTTTCATTTCACAACCCTAATTTTATAATTATTTTGATTTGCAGTACTTACATTTCTTTTATTTAAACTGTAGTGTTTTACATATTCATATTTTGGAATGGAAGTACTTGAAGCTCAATGGGGGAAAACATGGACATTCAGTTAAGTTCATTTTTGTTCAGATATTAGGCAATACATATTTCAAGGAACACAAACTTCTGTCCACTCACAACAAATAGTCAAATCAGCCATTTCAAATTTTAAATTACATCAAGATTATCTAGTAGTTAAAATCAGTGGTTTAAAAGACCTGACCCAATCAGGTAGATATTCACAATATTGTAGCTAAAATGTGGCTCGCTAATTTGTGGCTGGACAATTTGGTTACTTCATTAAACAATGGTTTTGCTAATCCTGGGTTAGTATATTATACAAATAGAGCCCTGTTGTCTGGGCCAGCTAGAAATATCACAGGTAATCCCCTGATTAAGTACTGTACGTGAATATGCTATACAATAACAAGGATTCATAAAATAAGAAAAGATATGTTAAGAATCAGAGATCATGATAGCATACAGTAGGCAGATACTGTATCTGCTTAGACTTTATCTTGGCCAGACTTTATCATAATAAACAATCTGCTGATAACTGATGAGGGGCAAAGAACTAACTCATTGGTCATAGGTTTGTTTTTATGGATTTTACATAATTCTGAGTAAATTACAAGAACTCTTTATGGAGTGGAAGTATAAAAATGATGTAAGTTGGATGGGAAAAAAAGGAAAGAAATGCACTGAATTTTAGACAAGCAGTGCCAAATACATCCTGTCTGTGGATTCCAGGCCCACTTCCCACAACTGGAATCAGCATTGATTTAGATTGAGATCCAAAGAACATGCTTTGCCTATGTTTAGAAAAGCCAAATACTATTAATTCTGCTGTAGCTTTCTTATAATAATAATAACATTACAGTACCTGGAGATAGCAGAAGAGAAGAGAAAGAACTGGAGAAAAATTACAAAATATGAAGACCAGCAAATAGAAGTAGAACGACTGTGGCAAAAGAAAGCAAAGATAGTACCAATAGTCATAGGAGCCTTGGATGCACTCTGGAACCATCTGGAGCACCACTTGAACATCATTGGCATTGACAAAATCATCATCGGTCAATTGCAAAAGGCAGCTTTACCTGAAATAGCTTACCTCCTGCGAAGATACTTTTAGCACATCAAAAAACAACTTCTACCCATCCCAGGTCGTTGGGAAGGACTCTATTAAGTAGATAAAAAAGCTAAATCAAGTCTAAACTTATGACTGACTGTGCAGCCAATCATAATTTAAAATTAATCTGTTAGTGCTTCAGAACTACATTGAATATTACGCTGCCCATATTGAGATTCATCCCCCGAACCATGGGTGCAGCTTCCAGAGATTTCCAAGCATTTTCCCCAAGTTAAAAATTTAATGTATCCCTTAAGACACTCCCACCAAGGTACCCTGCATATATGCTGAATTACAGTCTGGTTAGTGGTTACAGTAGCTACCTCCCAAAACTTTTAGAAGACATAAGATGGGGAAGCATGCTTTAAGAACACCTTAAGGATCACCTCATCCGATCCTTCTTTAAAGTAATCTTATAGACCCCATGACAATATCCATGCCCTGAGTTTTTAGCATATGATACAAGAAGAGGAATTCTTAATCACTTTTCAACAAATCTTGAACCTTATAAACCTTTGCTTGATTGGAATTATCCCCAGGTTTGGATACTTTCCATTGCTGAATGAAATAATTATAAGCTTTCAGCCATCCATGTATTTTCGTATTAAGTATTTTAATGATGTTACAGTAGTATAATGAGTATATTGAAAGAAGTTTTTAAAAGGAGATAAAGTAAAGGCCTATAATAGAAAAAGAACATAGACATCTAGATCAACCTGCTTGTTACAGCAGTGATACTATTTTTCTTCCTCTTCCTCTTAGTATTTGAACAAGTTTTAGTCCTACCAAATTTTGAATATCATGATCATGAAACTCTTGAGTGAAGCAAGCAATCCTTAGTACCTTAACCAGCACTGTCATATAAAAAAGATTGGGAGAAACAGAGGTCAAGAGTCACACTCAGAAGAATGACCAATACCAACAGATGTAGCTTAAGAAAAGCTGAAGGAAATGATGCTATGGCTCTAAGACTTTTCCAACATTCCATATTGTATGCCAATTGTGCCACTCCTGATCTGTATGTCCCTGTTTTCAAGTCATTCATGGTAAGTTACTTTTTGTCTGGGTTACTCCCATGTGCTCTATATAAGTCTTGGAAACCTGCCAGAAGCTTTCTGACTGTATTTTAATGGTTTATTTTAATTATGTTGATTATTTGATTTTTTTGTTATTAGTTGTGTGCACTGCCCAGAGTCACAAGCGTGATAACATTAATAAACAATAAGAATATTAGTGATTTTAGCAATTTGGAGAACAGGGTGGAGGAAGTTAAATGTACACTCCTTTGCTATGTAGTCTTTGCACAAGGAGAGAAAAGTAAAATACTAACCCATAATACCGGATAAGATTCTGTGCACAATATATATTCCTAATGAAATAATATTAACACAGAACAAATCAGATGTTAGTGTTTCTGGGGCATCTGTTGATAAGTGAGCAATGGGACTCAGAAACTTTGGTTAGACAACTAGGTGCTAGCCCAGTAGGACTACAGAAAGAGCA
>JANHFL010009101.1:176809-189164 GCA_032468155.1 Oxyrhabdium leporinum | reverse complement strand
TTGAGAGTGAGAGAGAGAGAGAGAGAGAGAGAGAGAGAGAGAGAGAGAGAGAGAGAGAGAGAGAGACGCACACACACTTATTTGGAAACTAAAATCAGGATGTACATGCTACACTAATTATAAGGAACATGATTAGTTTAAATCTAGTGCAACTAATTACTTCAGTAGGATCAGAGTACCAAGAATAAGGGAAAGCTAAATAATTTAATAGTATATCAGGTTACAGTACCCCATACTGTCCTTTCCATAAAAGGACATCTTATAGGTTGCAACTATAAACTTGGAAGTTTTACTGCTATCATTAAAGGATTAAGATTTAACATTGTCTGAATCGTAGGAAAAATGAGTGTAGTAATTAAATTCAAGCATGGGCACACAATTTGAGCTTCTGGGTAAACTGCTGAGATTCTGTGTGGACATGACAGGATAGAAATATTATACTGTGATAATCAATCAATCAATCTGCAAGCAAGCCACAAAGCCTGCTCTTTAGTTGCTGCTAATTTTGATTAGTAAATTAAAAAGGAATCAACAGTTTCAAGGAGAGGCTACGGGAACCCATGTCAAGCACATTCTAATACAAAAAGAGCTAATAAATAACCCTTTTAGAGAATTTCCCTGCCGGCTCCAGGAAGAAAACCAGCAAAGTGCTTTGCAATAATTTCAGAGAACTAGAAATTGGCAGGTACAAATGTAGATGTAGATGTAGATGATGTAGAGGTAGATGTAGATTTATATTGTAGATGTAGAGTTGATGGAAGTGCACCAATCCAACAATTTTCTTAGTGCAGATGGCATTCAGGAGGATCTACAGAGAAATATATGTGAAAAAAATATTATCTTTCATTTCACTGAAAGGCAAAGCTCTGTATAATAGGTTTATGTTTAAAGCTCTCCTCTCTTTCAAAATCTTAAAGAGAATTGCATGCCATCCTAACTTTTATGCACAGCATTATTTTCACACAGGCTCTAGATTAGGGCAAATAGCTCATTGCTGCAAATACTGTTTTAAAACCAAAGATAGAAATCTGAGAGCAACAAAATCAAGATTCTTAATAGAGGATATCTTTAGGCTTGTGATTTGACATTGAGCACACAATATAATCAATGAAGTTTGTGGCACTTTTGGCCAGGTTAAGTTGTTCCCTGTTGCATAATGATCATCCTTGTGATAATCACGATGATAATTTTCCAATTATTGACTAATAAACCCTTTTAAATTTGTTAGGATTCATTGATGTCAGTTTTATAGGTTCCTTATGAAATCTCTAGCACAATGGCAGTTTATTGTCAAATGTTTTAATTATTTCAGTTAGTACACAATGTGCATCAACAAGTAATTTCTTTAGAATTAAAGTTTTACATTAAAGGCCCTTTTTAGCTAAGAAGGGGGGCATCTGGGAAAACTAATTTTGAGATCCAATGTTAGGGACTTTTATAGATCTATCTCTATTCATTTTAACTCTATATAGTTGCACAAAACAGAGAGTAGAATCATAAAATCACAGAGCATGAAGGGACCTTAGAGGTCTTCTAGCCCTTACCCTTATTTTGTTGACTGCTGTTTTCTCCACTGCTGAATTAAAGGGCCAAAAATTACAGTGGGGTAAAATGTACTGCCCCTTTAATCAATCCTACTGTCATTGCATTTGTTCTGAGACACTGCCAAATTGTTGTGTTCTTCTGGAAATTTTCAGTTATGGAAGGCTGCTTAGAGGTTGAACTGTAACTCCCATCATTTCTCACCATGGTCTAGAGGAAACCTTTGAAAGAGTGTTCCCTGCCCATCTGTACTTCAAAAGAGCTAATAGCGTCTTGGGCCAATGCAAGCCAATCTACCGGAGGAATTGAAAATAGCAGCAGTGCATGCTACTTAGTGGAGCATTTGTATTTTGTGACACACAACACTCTTGATTATCTTTCAGACACAAAACTCAAATGTGATATATTTGAGAAAAAAATATTTAGTAGGGTGGGGAGTGGACTGAGAGATACCAAAATAACAATGGAAATTAAATATGTTCATTGGTTTCCTCCACTAAAAATAATGCATACCATTTATATTTGTTCACTCTTTTGTTTCTGATTAAGTAGTTATTCAAGAGATCACAGCTGATCTTGGAGTAGAGAAAAAAAAATCCTATTTCTGGAGGTTATCACCCTCACACGTGCTATTTTTCATTCCTCTCTGCAGGCTTCTCCTTCAATGCTTCTTATATTAATATCTGATCACTAAACAGGATACAAAGTGGTACAAATCACATTATTAAATTTTCTTGAATATTAAACTTTTCACCAATGTTTATCTGGGTTGGGAAAATTATTTTTTTCCATGTGACCAATGGCATGTACCATAATTAAAAAGAACAAATAATAGTCACATTCCCTAAGAGTATAATTATGCTCGTATGAGGGAACTGTAATTGAAAGACAGAAGATGTTTCATTCCATATTAAAGAAGAATTTCCTTCAATGGGTTTCCTGCAGCTCATTAGCTATTCCCTGGACGGTTCTCATAAGTAATTAGATGTTAACAGGATTTGCAACAGATCACAGCAATCTCAGTGGGTGCCAATAGGATTCACTCCCTCTGGCCTTATGAGCACAGCAACATGGATAATACCCGCGCTGGGAGTTAATAGGGACCATTACTGAGCCCTTTTAAATGAGTTACATTAATGCACTTAAGCTAAACGCTTCTGTATGTGATTAAATATTAACATCTGCAAAATATGAAATCGTGATATGCAATCAAGGCTTGTTGTTTTAATTTTTCCCAACATAGGGGTTTCTGGCTTTACTCAGCTGCATAGGAAAGTGTTCAGTAAATGGGGTGTATTAAATTGTCAGGACTTAAACGGACCATCTTGGCTGATTGTTTTTAGTTAGGGTAAAAGAGAAAAGGGGTAGAGAAACGGAGTGGGGGAAGAATGGTTGCATTGTTAGAATTTCTTTACTGATATCTAGGATCAATGCTTTAATAAAAGATGTTGAGCACTGTGATAAAGTAGATTTTGTATTCATATAAAGCAATGGTGGAATCACTTGGCCAGTCAATTAATAAAGTTTCTGTAAATATTGAGAAACTTTGTTTAATGATTTTACTAATCCCTCACCATAATGGCCTCAATAGGCTGATTTGAAAATTTCATACTACAAACTGGAGGTAGATCTTAATTCAATAGGGCACATAAGAATATATTTGTGAGATTATATGAAACATTCATCTATGCTGAATATAATCTTAAGTGACCCTCCAATTCAGCGGTCCCCAACCTTTCTGCCACCAGGGACTGGTTTTGTAGAAAACAATTCTCCACTGACCTAGTGGAGGGTTGTGTGCAACCTAGATCCCAAGCATGCGCAGATGAAGCTTCACTCACTCGCCCATTGCTTGCACAGCCCAGTTCCTAACAGGTGATGGACCAGTACTGGTCCATGGCCCGAGGTTTGGGGACCCCTGTGTTCCAATGAAACTCCCCCATTTCCATTGTACTCATTGTACTCCCCCATTGTACTCAGAAACAAAGTCCATCCAAGTAAGAATCTTTATTGAAGAAGTCAGATTGGCACATCTGGGAAAACCTGAATCTGAAAGTTTCAGGTTTTCTCTCCCCAAGAAAAAATCAAAGATCCATCCCTCTGCACCCATCACCAATCACATGGTCCAATCAAACGCCATCCCAACTGGAGCCATTCCTCCAAACACTCCTCTTCCAGGTGGAGGTTAACATGTCCTTGACTCTCTGTGAAAGAATGTTGCTGTGTCTAATCTTCCAGTTCTCTATGAATATCCCCACTCCCAAATTCCCAGGCACTAATTGTGGCAGCCTCAGAGCCCTTAAGTAAAATATGGCTTCCAAAACTGTCAACTTGCATCATATCTCATGGGATAAATTTATTGGTGCACATATACAAGCAGTGAAATAAGCAAAAGACAGTTTGATCCAATGGTTAGGGCACCAGGCTAGAAAGTATTATTACCTTTAATTATTATGATGCAGATTATTGGGTAATTTTGTAAATTAGTATTACTATTTGCTAATAATTTATAGCATCAGTGATTTTTAAAATCTTTTAAAAAATATTGCAATTACTTTAAATTTGCTAGGTAAATCAAGGATTTATTTCAATGTATGTGTAATGTTCTCTTCCAGTTCTATTTCTCTGCAATTGTATTCATATCTGCTCAGAAGTAAGCCACATTAATAGTAACTTTTATTTAGTGTGTGCATGGAACTAAGCAAAGTATGAGTAAATTAACTCAATAAAGATTTAGTCCCGTGCCCAGTAATTCATTTTGGTTTATCTCTGAGAAGAAATTCACATGACTGTAATTATTATGTTTTAATACTTATTACTGTACTAACAAGCTTATAAATAAGGCTGTTCAGCTGAACTAAGACTGAATCAGCAAATAAATCAGGGGTGTTCAACCTTGGGAACTTTAAGACCTACAAACTTCAATTCCCAGAATTCCCCAGTCAGCAATGCTGGCTGGGGAATTCTGGGAGTTGAAATCCACAATTCTTAAAGTTCTCAAAGTTGGACTCCCCTGAGATAGATAAAACTGAGACAGATAAAATATGTTGTGCTCAATGATGCCATATCCCAAATTTATTCTTAGCCACCTTAGAAGATGTGAAAGAAAATCAAGCAGATTGCTGAAATTTATGTTAGAGAAGGCAGAAGGAGAATTGAGATATCCATAACTGTAACAGAAGCAAAATGTTGAATTCTTTGTTTCAGATGATTCATTGCACTGTAATTCTGTGTCTTCTACTGACTGGAAATGATGCTGCAACCTACCTGAAGGGTATCAAATCAGAGCAAGCAAATTAATAGGAAGGTTCTTTTTAGAACGTAAAATCTTTTATTGATCAAACCACCTCAACCTTATGAAAAGAAGGGAATAAAATTAGTGGTTCTAAAGTCTCTGTGTTAAGATTATACATTGCTAAGATCAAAACATAACCACAGTAAAATTGGTTAATCAGCCAAATCTATTTTAAATCTATTTTGCTTCTTAAATGCAGGATGTTTTAAGTAAGAACTCAATAGATTTCAAAATTCCTTTAATGTTTCCTTGAAGTTAATTTTATAACAAAGAAAAAGGTGTATTTTGCAGCAAAAAAAATAGAGCAATGTGATGAGCAACAATAACAAAATGCGTAAATGAAAAAGAAAAGCAACAGTAAAAGCAATAGTGTCAAGGGACAGCAATGGTAAATTAAAAGGTAATAGACTTTTTGAAATGCTATCAAAGACGAAATGGGAAAACAGCAAAAGCCTGATGAATGTGAATCAGAAAAGAGATCCAATAGTTGTGGTGTCACCACTAAGAAGACTTATCTATTGTTCCAGTATGAAAAATCTCATAGTAATAAGCAAAGATGTGATTTAGTCTGGGGCTAATGTGTACTTTGATCTCAGCTATTGTAGTTAGACAACTATCATTGTGACTCGACATGATTTGGTAACTCAAACAGAGCTGGCATATTTAACAAACCATGATTAAACAACCCAAGGATTGGCATACCAGGTGAATCCAGTCATAGAATTCGTGTTTCCTGATGATTTCAAGTTAACAAGGATTAAATATATAAGCTACATATGGAATAAGATGGTTGATATGGAAACAAGCAACTTCTGAGTTTAATAGGATGGTTTTCTGCATCCCATCAAAACTAGTACTCAAAAGGATTTAACAGTGCTCCTTTCATATAACCCATTGAGGATCAGAAATGAACTCTTTAGTGTTGTTATCCTATAATTTTCAATCTCATCTGGATTAACTTTTAGATTGCTAAACTTCATCTCCCTATTAGGTACTATGCATCCTATATGGGATAGCCGCTGTTCCTAGATTTGGCAATAGGCAGAGTTCAATATCTGCTAAAAATTGCAGATTAAGCCTATTCCTATGGATTCCTATGCATTTTGTTGATTTCAATGAGATTTATTACTGGGTAATAAGCACTAGATTGCAATCTTAAGAATCAGAAAATAACTTTATAGCAACAGCAGCTGTGCATCAGATGTACCTATTTTAAATTTAGATTTTGAAAATACACTGGACTTAAAATCTGTAGAGATTCTCAGTCATCCAGGTCATGGTTGTCCCAAAGGTGCTTTTTCAGGAGGCAACTGGACAAGAAAGTCTAGTTGCCTCCTGAAAAAGGACCTTTGGGACACTGGACTTAAAGTTGCATTCTCTTATAGGCAGCTTTCTATGAACTTTCCTTTCCCCCACCCCGTGGTTAGACAGGCCACCAGATTTGATGAATAGAAAAGAAATATTTTCCCACAGTATCATAATTTATTGCATTTATATCACACCTTTTCTTTGAAAGCTCAACGTGCCATCCATGGGAGTCTTCCCTAATTATAGCCTCATACAATTATATCCCCATATAATTTTCATAGGAACCACCCTGTGAAAAAGGTTGGACTGAGCAAGAGTGGCTGATGTAAAGTCACCCAGTGAGGCTTGTGGTCAAGTGAGAACTGGGTCTTCAAAGTCCAAGACCAGTGCTCGAAGCACTAGAGTAGTAGTGGACCTGTTTAACACAGCATGCAGACCTTTAAAAGTTATTCCATCCTCATCATTCCCACACCACTGGCCCCTGGGCGTAATACTCTGCTAGTTTATTTTCTTCTCTTCTTTTGATTACTATTTCGCTCATTTTTCTTTGAGAATAATCATCTGGCAAAAGAGAAGAAGGAGGACGAGAGCTCAGCGGGGAGGGATACAACCAACATCATGTGAGGGAACTTGCACAACAAGATTTGGTTCAGCTCTCCTCTCTGCAGCTTCCTTAAGATCCTTCCCCTTCAATTCTTTCAATTGATCCTAGATACAGGACATATAAAGCAGCAGGGGGCAGAAGATCCTAATTCTCCAGGATTGATTTTCACAAAGGTAATTGGTTCATTCTGTTTACATATAGGTCCCTAACTGGTTTTTGTTGTTGTTTAATGTTTTAATTCTTATTGCTGAATATTTTTAATAGCTGTATCGTTTTGTATTGTGCTTGTGATGCTGTAAGCTCCCCAGAGTCATTTGAGATGGATGGCATATAAATTAAATAAATAAATAAATTGACACAAGTAAGCAAATCATCATCATCATTTAAGCAAATACAATTAAAATTAAATAAACGTTTTTATCATTTCTTTTAAGCCTAAGGATTTCTGAGAGGTGAAATAAAGGTGAAAAAGAATTAAGCTGCAGTCCAGACCTCAGATATCTGAAAATAAATGTAATAGAACTAAGTAAAGATTACATCTAAGTAATGGATTCCAATATAAGTCCATATATATTCCTTTCTGCTTTGTGTATACTTTGTATACATATCACAGACTTCCCCAAAATAATTCTTGGCTGTTCGGAGAATCACCATTTTCACAGTGTAGGTTTTATTAGTAACACACATTCAGTTCTGTCATTTATGATAAATAATGTTTATCGATGTTCGCTTCCATCAGTGAAATAAAGTGTCTAATAGTACATCAGAATTAGCCCATTTTCTTTGCACATTTTATGTGATGTGCTTTTTAAGTTACATGCCTGATTAAAAATTTAAACATTATCACCATCAGTGTTAAAATATCCTGCCAGCGAAGCTATAATTATGCTTATTCTATCTGCTCCAAGCAGAAACTGACATTTCTGGGGCAGTACTTGGCTGAAGGAATGATCTAAAAACTACTTTTTATCCTCACATTGACAAAAAATCAAAATAGGCAAACCCCTACTGAATTTACACAAAAGCAAAAAGGGATGCTTTTTTTCACTGATATACTTTAAAAATATTATTTTCTATAATTTTTTCCATTTTTTTCTTAAACAACTTTATTAAATTTCAATAAAAAGAAAATAGAAAATAACAAAAAGGGGAGGGAGGAATTCAAAATGGGGTATTTATATTTTGTGGTTTTGTGTGTGTGTGTATGTATGTGCATGTGAGAAAAACTTCAAACTTTTCTCAGTACAGATACAATTATATAATCAGGTAATCTTTTATTTTAAGTTAAACATAACATAACCAATGTACATTGTATTACTTCCCAAATATATTCCTTAAGAAATCCCATATTTCTTCCATTCTATTCATCTATCATAACAAAAAAATCCTAATCTCAATTACACATCCATGTTTACATTTTTATATAAATCTTATTAAAAATACACTTCACCATACAGTTCATTGTACTGATACATTTGTAAAAACATTATTTTGTATAATTTTGAAAAATTAAAAAGTATAAGAATTTTCTTCCTGAATCAAACCAGGAACCCTTTCAAGCCCTCTGTGCTTTTCCCAAACACTAATCAAATGCTGTGTTTGGAAAGACATCACAAGTCATAGGTCCAAAAGACAATGGTTACCCATCAACTCAACATCTGGATTACAAAGGGATATTGTAGCCTTCTTTAACCCGGAGCCCTCCAGATGTATTGCACTGCAAATCATCCCTTGCAGGCAGCAATATCTAACTGGAAGTCAGGCATTGGGACTTTTTATACCAAAACAAATGGAGAGACACAGATTATGGAGGGCTCTTATGCTGTTTTGATAGCTGGGGATTCCATGCTAATTACCTAGAGAATCTAATTATCAAGTAAGCTAGTTATCATCTATATATGTCTTAATGCAGGGTTAAAGCGCAATAATGTAGAAAAATTATATAGAAAAATCATGAACTGGAAAACATAGTTGTATGATAGAAGTTTCAAATTTATGTGTTTGAAGTTCCATTGTTTAAACCTAAATTATCTTCTTTAAGATTGTATTATCCTATTGAAAGTTAAAGAGCCCTCAGTTCTCAAGTTCATTATTCAACTTAGCACAAACTGTCATGAAATGGTGGCCTTTATCCAGGAATTATAAAAGTAAGTATTAAAGATGTAACCCTACTATTTCAGGATAAATATATGTTGTGCATGGAGTTAGTCTTTGGAAGAGAAAAATGTCTAAAACTAGCACCATCTAAGCTGCCAGCTGGCATGTGACAGAAAAATTATATGCTGTATTAAAAGATTTCCACAGATTGGGAGTTGTTTATTGGACATAATTGAGGATTGAGGTATTGATCTTCAAAGCCTTCAAGTACTTAAGATCTGACTACCTGCGAAATGGTTTCTATCTCTTTATGAACCTAAAAAGTCTTCAAGAACTTCAAGATAAGTTATTCTGAAGAGCGTCCTACTGTCAAATGCTTATCTATCTAGCACTAGGAGAAAGCTTTCCCTCTGTAAAGTGTTATCACAACTGTAAAGAGGCATTTCTCTCAACAGATTTTAATTGTTAATTTAACATTAGTAGTTTCATTTTTAATTTCTTTTCTATTCTTTTAAATTTTGCTCGCTGCTATGAATACGATCTGATGGCAGAAAACTGCCCACTGACTATAAAAATTGGGATTGCTCAGATTGGAATTCCATAATACAGATAGTCCTTGTTTAGTCGTTGCCTCGTTTAGCAACTGTTCAATTACGATGATGATGAAAACATCATTTAGGAGTCACTCCTTGCATTTACAACCTTTGCAGGCTTGTAAAGTCCAGGAAAGTTGAAGTCAGTTTGTAAAAGTGTGACATCTTGCTTAATGAACAAGTTGCCAGTCCCAATTGTGCTCACTAAACGAGGACTACCTGCAACTGAAAAGCTAATCACATCAAAGATAGGCTACTCTTTTCATGGACCAAAGAAAAAGATGATGGTAAAAAAACAACAAGATTATTGATAAAAGCATGGTGTGCTTTTCAGCGAAGACTGAATGATAGTAAGGATATAGAGCAAATACATATTTCTAATGAAAACTCTGTGTGCACACGTGTGTGTCTCAATTATTCCACTGATTAATTCTCATAAAATCTATAAGTTTATCAAGTCATGGATACCCACGGACTGTGAGAAATCACTTTCCTTTCGCACCTAAATCAAGACTCATTTTTCAGATCTTCTAAAATAAATATTCTATAGAACATTATACACCAATCCAGCTCCTCTGTTACATATCCTCTTATATCATTCACAGCATTTTTTAGCTTACAGAATACACTTAGGAAGGAAAGGCTGTATAGTTCAGTAAACACATTTCAATAAAGTAATTTAGCTCATTAAAGTCAGGCCATTACAATAAATCAAAATCTTCATCGGGATTGAAGAGTGTATACAGTTGTTTGTTTGAATAGTTAAGCTAGACAAGTCAATTCTTTGACAAGGTCAAAGACACCATTGCTTCCACATTTTGTTATTGAAAAAAAAAACAGCCTGCATCATTTGATAATATCATATTATCTCAGCCTGATCAAACAACTTCCTCCTCCCTTGGTTTCGCCATCTCTGGTTGATCATGTTAGGAAGTTATCTCAGATGAAATGCACTGAAGATTTTAAAAATATTTTGCATAAAGCAATCTCAAATCGAGTGGGATTTTTACTGGTTTGCAGAAATATTTTTGTTTTGTTTTCTCAATGAATGCCACAAAACCGTATTTTGGAAGGTTTCATTTCTTCAGTTCCATGCTAAGGATATGAATTGTTCCTTGTTTTCAGGAGGTTCCATTTAGGCAAATGTCGGGAGAAAAGAGGAATATTTTCTTTCCCTTTTAAGCGGTTCTTTCTTGCTTTTCCCATGACAGGTGCATTCTGATGACATTTCTTTAAAAAATATAAAACAAATATATTTGGTATAAGGTATAAGACAAATGGCATTTACAGAACTCCCCCCCCCCCGAGAGATGCATGGGCTGATGATAAGATAATCAAAGGTGTTAGGAGAAAAAGAGAGGTAGGGGGGGGGAAAGAGAAGTTATCTTGGGCCCAATTTCTGGCTTTAGCCCAATGACAACATATGTCCCTGATTGGAAAATCTTTTCTGGGGAAAGGGGTTTGCAGAGAGGAGGAGAGGGGAAGAAGAGGGGGAGGAGGAGAAGAAAGTAGGAGGAGTTGTTTATTTGCTGATATTTCATGACCTAACTAGAGAACATTATCAGTGCAAGAAAGGAGTGGAATTAGACAGCAAACTCCATTCCTCAGTAACACTGATGATACCCATAGCAATAGCACTTAGACTTGCAAATATTCTTCTTTGTTGGTACCTGATAGGATAGTTACTCAAGTTGTGCTGTACCTTACTCAAGTTGCTCTCTGGCTTTTCCCAGGACTGGTAGTTCACACGTTGTCTTAGCAACTGTGACCTTGGCTTTTTTATAGTTTGTGTGTATTGTTTGATGGTTTCGTTGAGAAAGGATGAAGGATGTTAGGGGTGGATGGAAGCTTGGCCACTTTAAAAAAGTTCTTACGTCTTGAAATTCACAAGCATTGTTTGATCCCTGATGCAGTTGTGAAATATTCTAATATTCCCCCCCCCTTTATGTTGTGAAGAAGGTGTACGAAAGGAGGCTTTTAGGAAGAGATTGGACAGCCATTTGTCTGAAATAGAACAGGGCTTTCTGCCTGAGCAAGGGGGTTGGACTAGAAAGCCTCCAATGTCCCTTCCAACTCTCTGCATTTTGCAAATTTGTACAGCTGTCCATCTCCCCAAAGGCGTAGGTCCCTAGCGGAGGTATCCTCAGCATGGCTTCTCTGTCAGAGATGATGTGGTGGGCTGGAGAGTGGTGGTCTCAGACAGCCCAACGATGGGGTTTTAAAAGTTGAAACCAGAACCGCAAATTGGACCCGGTATCAAACTGGCCAACCCACGTACCCTGATTTGTGTGTTTGAATGTTCACGTTAGGGGCTCTTTTCACAAGCCACATTTCACCTGAAGATTAACTTTCTGCGTTCGCCCAGCTCGTGCACCTGTAAGCTCACCCCAAGGAGATGGGTTTGTGCAACACTATGCCCCCATTTCACACACACACACACACCAATTAGTGAAGGCCAACAAAACCTTAGATGCACCTTCTGGAAAGTTCTTTCGACAATTTTGGGAAGCCTGCTGTGGTGAGTTTGGTTGCTCTGTTGAAGAGCCGTAGGAAGGAAAAAAGCAAAGATGTTGCAAAGGTTGGGACGTGCTGTGCAGTTCCAAAACTGAGACTGTGCACGGAACAGGGAGTTGAGAAGCAGGAGGAAAAGCAACGAAAGGCTTGGAAACAAAGGTCCTTTTTTTTTTTTTTTTCCCCTGATGCCAGAAAACAAGGACTGCTAAATTTCAAGCTCGGGCAAGTTCTTGAGCTGACTTGAAGAAGCCTTTTCTAATGTTTTGTGAGGCTTTGGTCAAGTCCAAATACCCACCCAGGCCTCTGATTCAGCACATGGATGGCACGGCCCTGTCATGTGGCATGTTCACGTTGTACTGTGATTGAAAGCATTTACATGGGCATCATCAGAGCATATGTGGA
>JANHFL010009101.1:161969-176709 GCA_032468155.1 Oxyrhabdium leporinum | reverse complement strand
ATTTCTGGGGAAATGCAGGCGAGAGAGAGGGGGGGGAGAGGGAGGGGGAGAGAGGGAGAGAGGGAAGGAGAGGGGAGGAGAGAGAGAGGGAGAGAGATGAACTGAGTCATAGAGCATTATCAGGAGGAAAAATATGAGGCCACAGCAGATAACTACCAGCTCTGGATGGCCAAATCATTTAAATAAATAATAAAATATATGTCCAAAGATCTGATGAGCTTCATTTAGCTCATCCTTCCCTATCTTCCTTATCTTTCTTCAGATACTTTTACAAACTATGCTACTGTGGTCCTCTAGCTCCGCTATTCAGGAAGAGGCACCTCAACTGCAAGCAGGCATCTTCATGCTAATCAAGCTGTATGCTTTAGCATCACACCCAAACTGGGTTTCAGTATCAAACGTCCTCAAAACATTTCTGTTTAGGCAAATCCATTAATCATTCTTCAATCAATAGAGAATAGCTACTGGCACTGCCTGCCAGGCCCTGAATTTATTTCTCCTCTGTAGGCATGTTGCTTTGCTCATGCATTAATCCACCGCAATGTCCCTAAATAAAAAGCAGCAAAACAAGAGCATTTAAGAAGGACCCTGCTAGCTCCTCTGGTGTCTCATCAGATCCTATAAATCTTCTGCTGGATCAGGCCAAAGGCTCATGTGGTCCAGCTCTCTGGGTCTCATACTGGGCATTCAGATACATTCAGGAAGCTCACAAACATAGAAGAACAATAGGGGTGTTGCTCTCTAGCAGCCCATAAACCAGCAGAATGCCCAGTCCTTTATAAATTGGTTGCCTCGTTTAAGATCAGCCAAGGGACTGTCATCTATTAGGGTTTAATTCTGTCTTCTAGAAGGAATTCTTGACTTACAATCATTTGTTTAGTGACTGCTCCAAATTACAAAGACACTCAAAAAAATATTACTTAATATGACTGGCCCTCAGCAGGATCCCCATGGCCGTCTGATCAAAATTCATGCACACGGCAACTGGCATGTATTTACAATGGTTGCTATATCCTGGGATGATGTGATAGCCAAATGTGAGCTTTCCAGCCAGTTTCCAAGCAAGCAAGTCAATGGGGGAAGCCAGATTCACTTGATGAATGGAGGTTTCCCTTAACTACAGTGATTCCTTAAACAATTACGGCAAAAAAAAGGTCATAAAATAAGGCACAACTCATTTAATAACTGTCTTGGTTAGCAATGGAAATTTTGGATTCAATAGTAGTCGTAAGTCAAGGATTACCTGTACTTGTATCATATCTTTTTCTGAATCTGCTTTCACTCCCAACTTAAAAAGCAGCAGTTACTCTAGTTATTCCTTTAGCCTTCTTAACCATTTGGATGCAACATTTTTGCACTCGGGCTTTCTTCAATATTTTAATTTGATCACAAATATGTGACTAATCTACAATATATGCTATTAATATTAGCCATTAATGGTCCTTCAGTCTTGATTTCTCATTTATAATAGGTTTTTGCTTCACTCACTGGCTATTGAAGAAGAGGAAGAGACAGATTGTAAACTGCTCAAAAATGACGGACATTAGAAATGATGGATCATGTTCAGTCTGGGTTTGAAACAACCAGAAGCTTGTCCCCAAATTGGACATTGCTTGCCTGTGTTTGTTGGGTTAGTTTAAACAAACTTGCTCCTTGTCGGGGCTATTTTAGCAGAGCAAATTTGGCCCAAGGGGAGAAGGGGGGGGTTCAAAATGACACACTTCCTGAAATACTGAATTCACAAAGAGGAGTGAAATAAGCCATTTACATTCAGAATGACCTAGGCGGGTGCCCCAAAGCGGTGTACCTGGCAAAAGGCATTAACACCCCCGAAGAAGTGCTAATCCATGGTTCCTTTCACACATCGCTGAGGCTTAGCCAGGAACTGAACAGCTTCATCAATTGCCTAGCTGCAAAACCTCACCAAGGTTTACTCATGCTAATGGCGTTATAGGCACTTCCTCCTTTGCCAAACTTCAGCAACTGCTGATCACACAAATCTGGGTATGATTCAAAAACAATGGGAACGGTACCAAACCCACTGTGAATGCCATCACTCCAACTCTTCATTGTCCAATTATTTCTTGTTGTCATGATTAAAATCTGGAGAAGTTATCCAGTTCAGGCTTCAATAATATGCAAGTTTCTCGATTCATTTCAGTGAGGGTTGTGTGTAGCGGATCTTGCTGGAATAAGACAAGAAAATTGTTTCCAGCACAAGTTAAAGTATTGCTATTATAACTGCTTCCCTGATGCAAAGATTGGGATGAAAAGTTTATCATTATGCCCCCTCCTCCTGGATCTTGAGATGAAGTGACCTATAAATCCAATTATCCATCTTCCGTTCACATCGGAATGATTTTTATAGCTCAGAATATGCTTATATCAAGGCAGAATTTCTTAGCCATTGTTTATTGAATAAATCATAATTAGCTAGGTGTGCACAACCTGCTAAGTCAAAGACCATGCTTTACAAATCACAACAGCTGGATTTAAAGAACATTTTAAACCAGAGCGTTGATTAATTTTGTTATATATTATGTGTGGGCCCAATCAATATGCATTATGTATGTATTTGTCTTTTGGGGGGAGTGTGTTTCCTAGTCTAAAATATTGTTCTTGAAGTTTGGACAAAATTATCTAATATTATTGGAAATTACAGCATAGAAGTGACTTCTAGATCTCTTTGAAACATTGAGCCTTCAGTCAAGATCTATTAATTGGCTCAGATACTATGAACTTGGGAGACTTCAATATTTTGGAGTCTTGTCTAGAGAATGACCATTATCTGGATGAGCCTCAGAGGGCAGCTGCTTACAGTTTCATTCTGGTACAATTTTAAACTATATTTGTCAGTTAAAGTACCAAATGAAGCATCAACATGGATAACTGTTGTAGCATTTTGGATCAGATGAAAACAAGATGTTAGTTCTTTGTCTAGGGTGTGACACAATTGCTGGTTAGTGCAAGGCTGTTGAGCAAACTTTCCACAGCAGGCAATGCACTGGAGACCATTAAGTTCCCAAGACACAGAGGGAGATAAGTTTGGGCTTGCACATAGAGACAGATGGCAGATTTGCAATAAACTCTCTGGACACAGCTGCCCCAGGATTGACAGCCTGCAAAGAAATGGCTCTAGTGCAGATGATCTTAGCCAATGAGGAAATTCTGGCAAGGGTCTCTGAAGCAGATGTGCCAAACTTTTCAAAAGGCCAAATTGCCCACTAGAATATAGCAGGGGAAGAGGCAGGGCAGAAATAAGGATATGACCAAATCTTGCAGAATTCTAAGCGTGCTTTGCCAGAGGAAAGATATGTAATAGCAGGTGCTCAAAGTTGCCAGAAGGACACATAGAAAGCATGGCGTCTGATGCGACGCTCTAAATATAGCACAGGTCCTCGAATTCAGTCATCAGATATATATCCAATCTGACGTCACTAGGCACTGGCTAAAAGTTCTATTTTAGGGCAGGATACAGAGGGGTGGGGCCAGTCTCCAGTGTTAAGAGTCCAGGCATCTCCCTTACAATAGGAAAAAGATGCAGCCAAAATAGGCAGCAATCGCAGGCCTTTGTGGTAGTGTCATCTTGTAAGGGCCACCCTTGAAGAGACCCTGTGCAAAGAGCCATTTGGTAACTCTTCCAGCCTGTGCATTCTGGCAAATGTAACCTAGTGGGAGTGGTGACAGCCAGAGAAGCAATGCTGAAGCCAACTTAAGTTAGCTAGATGTCATTGTATTATTGTGATTGTATTTTATGTCTGTCCATCTACATGCATCTACATGCAGATCCTGTCTTTCTTCTAAAAGCACAAGGTGATATGAAATGATCTCTTCTTAATCTTAAACTCAGAGCAATCCTGTAGCTGTGTTCACACAACTCAGTAAACTCACAGCCTTATTACACTGCAAGACTACCAGGTGAGGCAGGAAATTGGTTAACCAAACACATCCATTTCAAACCCTTTGCAACTCCTCCACACAAAAAACCTATAAAGAGGCTCCATTTTCACAAGGCCTGAGGAACCCTAGAATATTATTATCTTTGCTGTGAATGAAGAAAGACCTCATTAACATCCCAATCAGTTGTTTTATCTTAAATATATCCAGAACTCTTTGAGCAAATTTGACTTCTTTGACTTGTTGACCAGATTATCAGACTTGTTTCTTTCTGTTTGCACAACATACCTTCTTCCCTTCGATAACATAGTCAAGCTTATTTTGTCAATAGGTTCCTTTGGACCAATTACTATTTCTCAGTCCAACATGCAGGACCTGTTCTATGGTTGAGTGAGGACTTGATACTGCATCTTCTTTGTCCCAGCTCAACAGCTTAACCGTATTGACTCCCGTTGAAATTCTTATCATAGCATAGAGGAAATTAAAATAGGCTATCTTCAGCTATTCAATCTTTCTTGGAGAGGTAGGTGGATGGAGGACCCGTTGCAAGTATCACCAGCAGGTCCACGTCAAGTCTTGACAGTAAGCTGCTCGAATAACCATGATTACATTGTCTCAGCTTTCCACAAGTTGACTCCTTCCCAATGTGATGGGTTCCATATCCCATAATTCCCAACCATCAAGCTCATGCTTACTATAGGTTAAAGGAATTGTAATCCACTATATTTGAAGAATGCTAAGTAGAGGGAAACCAGGCTAGAAGGATATTTGTTGAGTCTAAAGATTTTACAGCAGTAGTCTTCTTCGTGAAGATTGGCAAAGCATCACTCCACCTGATTATAGACCATGTGATCTATAACGGTGGTCTATATGTGGTCTATAATAATATGATCAATCCTTTAAATGCAGCTCCGGTTGGGAAAAGACACTGCATCTGAACATTGACCATGTATATTCCCCCCTTCACAGAGTGAATCGTTATCTAAATGAATGTTTAACAAAGCAATAAACCTGTTTGAGAAATAAATTGATTGTATTGTAAGGTTATGCTTTGAATCTGTCTATACTAGAAGAAAGAATCCTAGTCATTAGGTTTATATACAGTGTGAAACACCAGGCTGCATAACAATTTATGCAATTAGTGGCCTTAATTCTCATGAAGAACTGCCTGCTAGTATACAGTATATTACTATAGATTTTGTTCACTTACAATAGTTCCCAGTCAGCAAAAATAATTTCAGCTCTATAGCAGCATAATGAAATAATTATATGCAAGGGAGGACTTCTGATCTTTTTAATTATTCTATTCCTCTTTTTTAAAGGAGCTATTTGAAAATGCACTCTCATAATTGATTGCTATAAATCAGTCAAAAGCATTCTAAGGATCATAAATATTCTAACTTTTAAAAGACAAAGAAATGCTAAATATTCAATGAAATCCTTCAACATTCAGAAAATTTAATCTAGGGTAAAAGGATAGAGTGCTCTTTTGAAAATAAAAAGTAAATTTGTTGTCCCGTGAAAAATGAAATATCCTGAATGTCAGTAACAGAAATGGAATTAACAAGAGATCCTTTTATTGTTTTTTAAGGTCATTAGGCTGTGAATTCTATAATTATGGAAATTGTCAGTCCAGTTCTGTGGAATGTTTGCTCCCATCCATAAGGTATTGAAATGTTCAATCAGTCTCTCTCTCGTGGGAAAGTTAGGTCATAACTGTAAGTGTACCAGCAAAATTGAATTAAGCAAAGAGATTTCATTAGTATTTATAGCCAGAAGGCATCTGTAAAAGTACAGGGCAACGAAGTTATGTAGAAGTCAAAGGAGAAAAATGGGTTTCTGGTGACAAAGGCAAATCTGAAAGAGATATAAATGTATAGTGAATAAAGGCTATTGAACGCTGTTCGGAAGAAGGAGTTGCAAAGATGTCAAATATTGATTTTCTCGACTATGCCGTTGGACTACATATGTAATTATTTGGATTTGCTGTCTTCATGATACAACAATATTTGTTGTCAAAGGTTAAAAAGCAAGATACAAAATGACTCCAAAAGTCAGGAACATGCCAGAGAATTATAATAATTTTACCACTAAGATTCCACAAAGGAAAATGTATTCTTTTCTCTTGTAATTAGTATTTCCAGAAAAACCTAAAATGTGAAATTTGATTTTGTAAAAAGTGAACTAGCATTTTAAAGATCAGGGCAGCAGCTGTAGTGTGACCTTGATATTGAGGGAAATAGACTATATTGATTCAAATGTCAATACAAACCCTACAGATTCTACCCTCACCCTGTTGTGGCAGGATGTGTACACAAACTATGTTGTGGTTTGGACTTTGGTTTGCACATCAGAATAAGACTTGAACTATACAAAATGATTCACAGGTTTTCTATTGGATATTATTACCTATTATCTTTCTACTATTGATCCATTATTACATTCATGTTAAGAAATTTCATTATGCTTCATATAAACAATACAAATTCTATACTAAAAAATCCATATCTTTGAAATAAAAAGCACGCAGTTTAATGTCTTTATGTGGCTCTATCTGCACATCTCTGTTTATAGACATATTAAGATCATTCTATTAGTCCATGGACACAAACAACAGTCTATAATTCATTTCAAAATTTCTACTAGTTGCATTAAGGATGATTGGATTCATACATCACATTAAGCCAATGCATCATTTGCTTGGTTTGGAGTAAGCATATTGTATGAATTCAGTCATTGTAATTTGTAAGCTATGTATATAGTATAATATATACACCTTGCCATGAGTCTTATTTAAAAAAAAATAGCTTCATGCTGGGTGTGAATCCACATACTGGCTGGGACCACATATCATTTATTCAGTTATTCTTTCGTTTATTTGTTTATTTATTTATTTATTTATTCAATATGTAAATGGTCTCCCACATGAAATATGATTTTGGACAGTGAACAACAAATTGAAATAATTCCAAAAAAAAACACCATCGTATCTGAGGCAGCATATATATTTCCATCAATAACTCCAAAACAGACCCACTTATATATTTCATATATGAATATCTGGGGGAAGCTGGGGAGAAATCCAAGTTCTAAATATCTACAAATGTGTCAGGAAAGCTAACTTAACTTACTGAAACTTTCTAAGGAAGTGTGTAGGGAATTAGGGTCAACCAAATCTTCTAGATATGCTATTCTGGAGGGCAGGCACAGTGACAAAGAAAGTATGTTTCCTGGGTCCCGTTGGATGGCATTGCTCAGTCAGGGGGACTTAAACACTTTGCCAGGTCCTTCTCACCACTATCACTACTTACCACCATCCTGTGCTGAACCTGAAGTTGGAAAAACAATCATGAAACAATAAGCAATATATATTCAACAAACCGCAAGAAAAACAAAATTGTACATTGAGAATAGAATAGAATAGAATAGAATAGAATAGAATAGCACAGTTGGAAGGAACCTTGGAGGTCTTCTAGTCCAACCCCCTGCTCAGGCAGGAAACTATATCATTTCAGACAAATGGTTGTCCAATTTCTTCTTACAAACTTCCAGTGTTGGAGAATTCACAACTTCTGGAGGCAAGTTGTTCCACTGGTTAATTGTTCTGTCAGGAAAATTATTCTTAGTTCTAGGTTGCTTCTCTCCTTGATTAGTTTCCATCCATTGCTTCTTGTCCTGCCCTCAAATGGTTTGGATAATAGCTTGACCCCCTCTTCTTTGTGGCAACCCTTGAGATATTGGAATACTGCTATCATGTCACCCCTAGTCCTTCTTTTCATTAAACTAGGCATACCCAGTTCCAGCAACCGTTCTTTATATGTTTTAGCCTCCAGTCCCCAAAGCATCTTTGTTGCTCTTCTCTGCACTCTTTCTAGAGTCTCAACATTTGTAGCTTGGGGTTCAACTGTGGGATCCTTGGTGCTCTCCGAGCTTTATTGTTTTCTTGTAGACATTTCATTCATTCATTCATTTATAAAATTTATTTGCCACCCATCTCGAACCCAACAACTCTGGGCAGCTTACAATATAGAAACATTGAAAAACATTAAAGTCATACTTTGTTAAAAAAAACAAAAAACCCCACAGCAGATAAAAAACATTAACATATAAAATCATGGGCACAAGATAGCAAAGAGAGGAGCCAGACACATGGGGAGGGAGCTGGGATTAAATTTAATTAATCAACCACCTCCAGGATGAAGCTCCCCAGTTGGATCCCTAAGCTGTCTGACAGAGCCAGGTCTTAAGGCTCTTAAAAACATCAGGAGGGCGGGAGGTAATCTCACTTTAGGGTGTAAGATGATCCAGGGGAGAGGAACCACAGCAGAGAAGGCTCTTCTCCTGGAACCCTCCAGCTGAAATTCCTTGGCTGAGGAGATGCACTGTATGCCCCACCCCCTGCTAGTGTAGGTGGGGCAGGCCAGTCCTATGTAGCCTGGACCCATGCCATGCAGATGTTTGCACTGATGATGTTGCATTGTTTGTTAATGAAATGCCTGCAAGAAAACAACCAGACTCAGAGAGCACCAAGGACCCCAAAGTTCTACACGATATGTAAAGCCAGTCAACCTGTTATTTGCCTGTTAAATATAAGTCTTTAAAGACCTTCAGCATCATTTTCTGTACTCCTTTATCATTTTGTAGAGTTAATCCCTCTGCCATCAACCTACAATACTGCGTGGGAAAGAATAGGATGAATATCAGTGGGAGGGTCAAAAATATGGTGGTAGGAACATAAAGGAAAAAAATGGTCAGATACATATCTTGGATACAGTAGACTATACAGATAGTCCTCGGCCTGCAACAATTCATTTAGTGACTGTTCGAAGTTTCAACGGCACTGAAAAAGTGACTTATGACCATTTTTCACACTTATAACTGTTGCAGCATCCCCATAGTCACATGATTTATATTCAGATACTTGACAACTGACTCTCATTTATGAAAGTTGCAATGTTCTAGGGTTATATGATCCCGTTTTGTGACCTTCTGACAAGCAATATCATTGGGGAAATCAGATTCACTTAACAATGTGTTATTAATTTAACAACTGCAGTGATTCACTTAACAACTGTGGCAAGAAAAATTATCAATGGGGTAAAACTCACTTAACAAATTTTTCACTTATGTTGTTCCCTTAACAACATACATTTTGGGCTCAATTGTGATTGTAAGGTGAAGAGTACCTGTGCAACCTTTGCCAAACTGAAATAATTGAGGAAACTTATAGTTTAATATACCATAAGTAAACATGTTGCACAAATATACCTAATTTCTTAAGGCCTCAACATTAACGCACCTTTGTTTTTGGCATAGATTTTGTAGCCTAAGGGGTTAATTCTGTGTTATCCTCAGTTGCCCACTTGTTACACAGAATGAAATGGGATTGTTTTTGGTTATTTTACACAGGTGCTATTCCTTTGGAAATCCAAAAAGTTGACAAAGACCTGCCTTCTCAAACATCCTGGTGTTTTCACCAGTGAAAGAAAAGATGATTTTAAAACCTACAAACACTTCAATGGTGCTTTGCCAGAGTCATTTAAGTGGAAAGTTGTCCAATTTAGCAAGCCATCAGCCTGCTATGCATTACAATCCCACCCATTCCCTCAGCCTGCTAATCTTTCCTGCTTGTTCTGCTAGAACTAAAGAGGCTGGAAGTTTTTGGAGCCCTGCTGGCAAAATACAATGTTGCCTAAGCAAGCATTAAGAGATTATGGTAATGCCAGCCAAGCTTTCCCTAAATATATGGTTTCATTAATCATACCATATTGAGATAAACCTGTCAGTGGACAGAGGAAACCAGAAATCAAATACTGTGAAACTTCTGACAGAGTGTTAAATAGAAACACCTTAAAATGGAATTTAATTTACTGTGATATTATAGATATTTATGCATCAATAGGCAAGTGCAAATTGAGTTCAGGGGTCAGGTGTGGTGCTTGAAAAATAAAAGCTAGGGAGTGAAACAAAAGGTGACAGTTACCTGGGAGAGACATTAGAGTTTACTAACCCAAATATCAGTGTCCAGAGATTAGTATTGTATGGAAGGCATAAAAGCAGCTTGTAAATTTGGGCAACAGACTAGATACCTGTTAAAGAAACCAGACCAAAGGTTTGCCCATTCTATTGCAAATCACAACTGACATGTAAACTTATGGTAAATGATGGAAGCAGAGAATGACACAAATTATCTAGGAAGGCAGTTGTTCCTTTATGGAAGGTGATACTTCAGGCATACTCAAAGTAAAATCTGAGAGTTTTCACTCAGTCATCATAAACTCAGGTCCTGATACTGTGGCAGGTGGGATCTAAAGTCACATTTCTGCTGTCTTGGAGATTTCTTTAGTGGCTATTGCCATCTATTTACCAGTAATATTTTGGTTAAATCCCTCAGGCTGCTTGTGAGGATAAAATAAGAAGGAATTCATAAATATGTTCTCGAAATTTGTTAGAGGAAAAAGTGTGGCTTGTCAAAACAAAGTTAATTTTATATGGAATTCATTTGAGTGAGCAGCATATTACAAAAAGATATAATGTGGAGGGGGGGTTTGACATAAACTTAATATGCTTTGTAAACCAGCTATTGTGGTTTGTAGAGCAGTGACCTAAAGCATTGCATGAATTCAAAAGGAGACCATGATTTACAAAAGTGTATGAAGCCAGCGAACAACTGTGTACCCAAACATTGGGTAAAAGTGTTTAGCTCTGTCTTTGCAATAATCTTAATTATGCACATTTAGACTAGGTTTTGGTTTTGGTTTCTCCTGTTATTGTTTATTCCCTGCTCAGTTTTAGAAGGCAACTTGAAAGACAACTTACTTGAAAGTTCTGGATATCAAGCAGCCTTAATTTTATCTGAGAAAAATAACTGTAAGACACAAAAGAAACCAAAGTAATTATTGAGTTCCTTTTTATTAGTGTACTGCTTTCCGCCCAGCTACACAAAGAAAGCCACTGTTTAAGAGTGATCAAAGTGACAAAAAAGGATTACTGGAAGCAAACCAATGAGGTCTTCTGAAAAGATGCTGTTTCTGGATCACACTGATTACCTGATTGCTTTTCTAAGCAACCATTCTCAATTACAAGTAAATAATATTATATAGAGATTGCAGATCTACATTTAATGCAACTATTTAAATCTAGATAAGCTGAAACATTTCCCCCTCTTCGTGTATCCATTTTATTCTGAAGAAAAGTTCCTTATAAATGGAATAGAAAGCTTAGACTGTGTTCACCAGTTCCAACCAAATAATGTGCTATATCCAGTATATAGCTTGCATAGTACATAGATGCAGATAACAATTGGAAACGTCCATTATTATAAGGGGGGGGGACATGAACTCCTGAACCACTCCTCACTGGAAACCTCATCACAGACCTTAATGAAGTCTACCAGAACAAGAATTGTAAAATAAGGTGTAAGGTAGATTATTCCCATAAAAGAGTTTGTGCAGAGGAGCTCAGAAAGAGAGACTGCCGTACAAGAGGTGGACAGTGACGCTACTAGGATTCATACATTGTCATACATTTGGATAACTATCCAAAGACAACTACAAACACTCAAATTGTCAGTTTCTGAATGGAGGTTTCTAATTCGGCCAACTATGTCAAAAGAAGCATCACCTTTTAAACATCTGCTAAAGATATAATAGAAGGATAGTGACTAAAGTAGAAAGCCTTGAAAGGCTGAAATGGCAAAATTGATTACTTTGCTTAAAGAGAAGAACATAAGTACTTTTGTTTCCACATGGAAACCGCTTCTGAGTTTCGTGCTTGATGTGGAAAAGAATGAAGCTTTGATTCTGCGTTTTACAGATTAGACTGATAGATTTTTGTAGAAATGACTGGTCTATACTATTATGGTAAAACAAAAAGTTGTGATTGTTGTTAATGTCCTATTCTACTGTAACAGATACAGTTGGAAGTCAATGCTTCTTTTTCTTTTTCTTTCCTTACCCTTCTCTGCCCTTTCCCCCTCCCTATCCCTGACCTTTTATTTGCTTTCGTATTTTGTATTTTATAACACTTTATAACCTAATTAGAAAAGTGACATAAGAAGGTTAAAAAAAGAATTTCCCCTCTAGTTTTATCATTTCAATTAAAATAATAAACAGATTTTGTGAATAATTGTTGAACTATCAAGACTGATTTTGCCCAACCCCATGCAATATAAATTTCAGAGATTTTGGCTCCCTTCACCAGGATGAAGTTCTGACCACACAAAATTTAGAAGCATCACATGCCCTATTCAGAAGAAATTCCTGAAAATATTTGCTAAAAAAAAATTACTACCTATTCTTCTGGAGAAAAAGATACATTTTTAAAATTCACAAAACCAATCCACCATCAGAAGTGCAGTCTTCAAATGAAAAATACTTGCGACAATACGGAATCTATGTAAGAATGGCATCTGTCAAAAATATGTGGAGATTGTCCAGGAACTACAAAAAATAACATCCAGGAATTTGTAGACTTCACACTCCTTGGCTGAAATCAGTGTTCATGACTTCCTATCAGAAAAGCATTGGACAAAAGTAGGATTCATGTGAGAGTAGCAAGATATGAGATGTTGCTTTGTAACATGTTAGTCAAAAACCATCTGGATGACCATCCCAAACTTCTGAAGGACTGTTCTATGGATAGATGAATCTGAAGTGGAAAGTTTAAGGCAATAAATGTGTAATTATGTCTGACAAAACCAAACATTAGATTCCACTGTAAGAACCTCATATTAGCTGTCAAACATGGTAGTGTTCTAGTATAGGGAAGTTTTGCATTCTCAGGAAACTGGATTACTTATTTATTAATTTATTAAATTTATATGCCACACATCTCACCTTACAAAGTGACAGAAGAAGTAACCCTCTGACTTAAATAGGTTTTAGGTATTCCCACAAAAACACAAAACAAGCCATCAATCAAAATAAATCAAAACCAAAACCTCAGTTAAACCAATCAGCATTTTGCTATGTCAAATAATGGGAAGTATCATTTTGAAGGTTTTGGTGCTTGGTGGTTTTCTTGCAGACGTTTCATGATCAAATGAGGTAACATCATCAGTGCTAGGTGTGTTTCTAGCATTGATAATGTTATCTAATTTGATCATGAAACGTCTGCAGGAAAATCACTAAGCTCAGAGAACATCAAGGTCCCTACAGTTCAACCCTGAGCTACAAAAACTCTCTTCTATAAATATCACTTTCTCCAGCCATCCCAAAACTGGCATCTTTTTGAATGTTGAATGTCAAATTTCATAATCCCAGCAGCATAGTTTATGTCTGGGAATTATGGAAGAGGTTGAATCCAAAACATCTGAAGGACCCCAGACTGGTGCAGATTGATTTCAGAATAAATGACTGACTTTTTAAACCCTGTCCTTTATAAAAACTTGAAGATAATTTTCTATCTTTGATTAATCTCCCTCCTTTTATATCTTTATTAAAAAAAAGTCAAGATTAGAAACTATTCATCCAAGGATAATATGCTACTGTATCAAAAGTTCTACAGATAGTCCTTGACTTACAACTGTTCATTTAGTGACCATTCAAAGTTACAATAGCACTGAAAAAAAAATGATTTATGACCATTTTTCACACTTACAACCATTGCAGCATCTCCATGGTCATGTGATTAAAATTCAGATGCTTGGCAACTGACTCATATTTATGACGGTTGCAGTTTCTCAGGATCTTGTGATCCCCTTTTGCGACCTTCTTACGAGCAAAGTCATTGGGGAAGCTATGTTGCTAACTTAATAACTGCAGTAATTCACTTATCAACTGTGGCAAGAAAGGTTATAAAATGAGGCAAAATTCACTTAACAAATGTTTCACTTAGCAACTGAAATTTTGGGCTTAATTGTGGTCATAAGTCAAGGACTAACTGTACACTTTACCTTCAGTAGTCTTTCTTCCTTTTTCCTGATAGCCATCACAATCTAAGTTGACCTGGACATCTTCATAACCAGCAATTTAACAAACACATCTTTTATCTGTCTTGTGTGTTGAAATCCAAGTTCAGTTAGGAAAGCGAACTAGGATTATAATCTTATAATCAGTTTTGGCAAAATGGATACTTCTGAATTTATGACCAATTTTCAAGTAAACATGGTGTGCTTTTGGATGTGTAGTCAGAATCTGTACTGAGTGGCTATGAATCACTGGATTGTTCTATTTTAACTTCTGGTTTTCTTAGGACTTTCTTAGAATTTCTTTTTGATTGGCCTCCGCACTGAAGGCTTTAAGGCTACAACTGTGCAATCCTGACCATATTTTCTTCCAAATGTGTTTTCCTTTCATCTTTGGGGACATTTCTAAGAAAACATGCATACAACCCTGTGGCTTTGATAAGAAGGCTTGTGAGGCAAGGCTGGGAGGTGATGTTATGTTCATGGAAATTTTTTACTCAGCATGAATTAATATTGACTTGTATTGTATCCCTTTTATGTTTGTGTGTGTATACAGAATCTGTCTATTTATGGGCTTCCCATTTCAACACATGCTCTGTTCTGGGTCATAAAAAGAAACCAAGGATGTTCTCAATGTGGCAGTGCTACAGGCTCAAAAATGTATTTGGAAAAATACACACAAAGCTTTCATTGACTCCCAGGGAAACAAGGGAACATGTGAAAGGGCAGAGCTGCCTGCACTGGAACTTTGGCCTGCTGCTCTCAAAAGACTGTAGGAAAAAAATAAGTGAGAATGGGAGAATGTGGCGGGAGGAGAGAGAGAGAAGGGACAAGAGAGGGGGGAGAAGGGAGAAGGAAGGAGAATAGAATAGAATAGAATAGAATAGAATAGAATAGAATAGAAGAGAAGAGAAGAGAAGAGAAGAGAAGAGAAGA
>JANHFL010009101.1:150943-161841 GCA_032468155.1 Oxyrhabdium leporinum | reverse complement strand
AATAGAATAGAATAGAATAGAATAGAAGAGAAGAGAAGAGAAGAGAAGAGAAGAGAAGAGAAGAGAAGAGAAGAGAATTTAAAAGCCAGCCAGATAAAACTAATCTTGGAATTCCACAAGAATATGAACAATATGTAGTTTATTTCACATAGCACATTACCACAATACAAATTCATATACTCCCTGAAATACTTTTGAGATTTGTTGAGGGAGGAGTATGAAGGTATTTTTTAAAATTGTTAATAAGAACAGCGTTAATTGCCCCTCTTTCCACAATCTTTCTGACCTAGTAATTCCAACCCATCCCCAAAAATGAAAACAAACAAAGCAAACAAAAAGGAATGAAATTTAGTTTTGAGACAGATATGGAACTAGACTCCATATGTTAAAGTCCACATGTAAGCTTAAGTTCCCATGACATTGATGTTAACTTCCTGTCTTATGCCATGTGTAAAGTACATGTTCAATTTGTACTCTGTCAGCCAACATGAGACCTTGGGATGGTGGGAATTGACGTCAAGGAATTATCACTAGGAAATATCATCCATAAATTCACATTGTACCAGTCTTAATGTAAGCTATTACTCTTTCATCCTAAGTCCCTTCTCTACAAAGGAGATGATAATATTATTCCTAATTGTCAAGGTTGTCACAAGGATTACTTTAATCGCTTCCTATGAAGTGATTTTAAAATTAAGTATGCTACATATAGCCATGTGCCTCACATTAAAGCAAATAATTACCAGTGCCTACTAGTGAATACATGCACACACACATACACATCAACAAACATATGTGCACACTGTATACTTATATTCTAAGAATTGGTGAACATTTGCTTCTCCTTTTGGAGTTTGAGATTAGTCCACAATGAGACTCCAAGGATTTTTCTCTCTAGATCAGGCTCATCCCTGTTTCAATTTATCCATGTTGAGTCTCCAGTGAAGTTAAAACTGAAAGATTTTGTTGAAAAATACATTTGCCTTTGTCCTAGAATAAAACAAGGAACAGAGAAGCTTATCCTTCTTTTTTCTTCTTTTATTACTGTACACTGTAACATTCCAAAAATGTAACTTTGCTGCACAGAATTGTAGAAGAAAACTATACATGGATACAGTTTATGCAGAACCATCTCCAACCAGTGGGATTGCCAAAAGCATATTTCCCTCACCTGTTCAGTAATTGATGAAGGCATAAGAGATGTCTACTTGTTGCCCATGACTAATGTGTCTATACTTGGATTTTCAGTCATTGCTGTGTCCCAAACTCAAAAACAAGCTAGACTGTTAACAGCTGGATGGGTCATTTCCAGAACTGGAAATGATCTTTATAGTGTCCGCTTGCTTCTTGTTGTCAGCAAGCTTTGGGGGAGTATCTGGTGTGACCTGATATCTGCTCCATACCTAATAAGGACCAACAATGTATTTGATTTATATCTAGCATCTTCGCCAGGAGCTCAAAGAACTTAACTGGCATTTCTTTTCCTTTTGCCACCCTAATAGCCCCTGTGAGATAGACTGGCATGAGAGAGACTAAATGCCTATCATCATGGAAACTCTCATCATACCACATAATGGAGTGACTCCTGCCCACTTTGAACAAGGATGTGTGATCTCATCCAAGGGTTTTGGCCAGAGGACAGGAAAGTGATTGTAATTCATTATATCATTCTTGCAAGTTTGCCATTGCCCCTTTCTGTCTTTTTGCAAGACCCTACATCCATTCCACCTGGTGTTTTTTTAAAATAAATTATTCTGTGAATTCTACTAATTAATGTTTCGGTTGTTTAAATTATCCTGCAGATTTTTAGCCATACACAGGGCTAACTTCGTATTTTCCACTGCGTCTTGAATGCTCTGTCCCCACAACTCTTCTGATGTGTTGGATTGTGCTTCTTAGTAGCACTCTTAGTTTTGCCACATCTGGGATTTGCCTTGACTTGCAGTGAACCATGGCACATAAAAAGCAGGTGGAGCTTCCAACACACCATTGAGGCTTTGAATGACTATCAGAGAGCAGTTTTTGGAGAAGTTCTAGAGACTGTACCCAAACATTAATCTTTACCCCTGCTATCATGTAAAATAAGGACTACTCTACAGTTGTGGCAGGAAGCTGGATGTCAACCATGGAGAATAATGAGTGGAGGGGAACAGATATCTACCAAAATTCAAAGCCTCCTATTAATGAACTTTATTTATTATGGGTCAACCTTTGGACAAAGCACGTTTGGCTTGGTCATTTCAGCAGGCAACTGAGGACTTTTTAAGTCTCCTTCAAGTCACATTCAGTTGTGGATGACTTCATATATTGCCTTTTTTTCAGCAACATCATCAGTGTGTTTTGCTATTGCCTTCTTCCAGGGGATTTTCTTCTTAGTCTATCAAGTAGGCCTGAGCTTTCCTAGTGGTATCCCATCCAAAGATTTTAGGGAATCTTTTCACACAACTTGTGCTTTCCAAAGCCCATCTCACTTTAGACTAGTAAAGTCCTATGTGGAGGTCACAAAGTTAGGGAAGATAGCTTTCCATCACATGGTTATTCTCTGTATCTTCCTAACTTTCCCAACCAACTCATCATACGGAATTTCCAGAAATCTTGATCTTTTAAACTGATCTGGGTCTCATCCCCACCAAAAATAATAACCCCCCCCCCAAAAAAAAGAAAATGCAAAAGAAAAAAAACCTCTTGTTGATGAAAATAGTTAAAACTATGTGTATTATTTGGGTCAAAGTGAAATTCTGGGAAGGAAGAGAGTCCTGGCCAAGTATATATAGTGGCATTTCCCATCCCTGGAGGGGGTCCCTCCTGACTACAGGAAGAAATTTCAGGTCACATATCAGAAAGAATAGTGTGTGCTCTGTGTGTGTGCTGCAATTGAAAAAATGGGATTTGGAGCTCCAAAGGTGGGAGAGGAATCAAGAGGGAAAGAGAAGGGACCGAGGGAAAGCTGAGCTCTTCCTGAAATGATTGATTTGATTTTTTTTATTAGTATCCCGCCTTTATTCTTGTTTATAAGTAACTCCAGGGGGTGAACATATTTCATCCTCTCCCTACTTTCTCACAAGGACAGCTCTGTGAGGTGATTGGGCTGAGAGTGACCGACCCAAAGTCACCCAGCTGGTTTTTCGTGCCTGAGATGGAACTGGAACTCACAGTCTCCTGATTTCTAAGCCGGCACCTCAACCATTCCAACCAACTGGTTCTTGGATTTGATCCTGGATCTACGCCTTAAGGGTAAAGAAAGGGTATCCTGGGATATACTTGCTCCAGCCACTGGCTGGGCAGGAAATGGGACTAGACCCCCCACTACACCCTGTGCTGGTAAAGCTCAGCCAACAGAAAACTGAAGAGGTGAGAGAGGGAGGTAAGGTTTTATCCTTAGAACTATATTTGCCTGAAAGAGGGGAGTTGATCAAGCCAGACCATTGCGATCTAGGGCAGTGTTTCTTAATTAATCTCCTTAATTAAGGAGAAACTTTCTAACACTGGGGACAATTAACCAGTGGAACAGCTTGCAGTCAAAAGCTGTGGGTGCTTCGTCACTTCATCGCTCTTTTTAAGAAGAGACTGGACGGTCACTTTTCTGAAATGATATCGGATCTCCTGCTTGAGCAGGGAGCTGGATTAGAAGACCTCTAAGGTCCCCCTCCAGCTCTATTCTGAGTCTTTCTCAACCTTGGCAACTTTGAAGACTTCAACTGCCCGGGAATTGAAGTCCACAGGTCTTAAAGTTGCCAAGGTTGAGAAATACGGATCTAGGGTAATGAAAGGAAAGGTGGGGTACAACTTGTGCCATTTCAAACAAACAGCACGTGGCTAGAAGACGACGTAGCCAGTCAGCTCTGGCGAAAACCCACTCAAACCAACGGACGGAATACGCGCTTCCACGGAAGGCCGACCAACATCCCGAAATCGTTGCGTGTCCCGCCTCAGCCGCTTCGGAAGGCGAATCTTCTTTCTCTCTCCTGCGAAGGAGCCGCGAACTCTCCCTTCCAGCCGAATCCGGGGGATGGGGTGCCTTTTGACGGAGATGTCTGAGAAGGAGCCGTCCGGGTGCCTAGCGAGAGCAATGAAAATAAGCCCCTTATGAGACGCTGGGGGGGAAGGAGAGTCACTTTTATTTGGATCTTTGGTTTAGTGGTTCGATTTTACTGTGGTACGATAGTGAGGGATAATACCCGTCCTAAAAATATAACAAGGGTCAACAAAGATACACACACGGAATAATACATTGCTGTCGTTCCCAACGACTTCTTCGAATAAGCTTCTAAAACCAGCCTCTCACGCCAGAGCCAGATTCTGATCCAAATCGCCGTTGCCAGTCTGCAGGAAAGGCTGAAATCATTTCCCCCCGCGTTGCTACAGGGAGACCTCTTTTGCAGGGCCCTCCTAAATGAGTATTGTAATTATGCAGGGGAGTCAGATTTATTGGCGGAGAAAGAAAATCCTGTTTTGCCAATCTTTCGATTCTTTTTCTTCGGCTTCTGGAGGCGGCCGAGCTCCTGCCTGCTGAAGGGAAGCATCCGGCGGGGGCGAAGATCAAGGGTCTCCTCAAAGGAGAAAACTACAAATTACCCCACAGCAGCTCCGTGTCACAAAGAGCAGCCCTACTACCCAAGGGTTTAAAATCGTGGGCATTCTTTTATCTAGGTTTCCAGTGGCCTTGAAGCTGCCGGTTCTTACAGAATCTGGGGGAGTCTTCCCGTGGAATTCTCCACTGCCGTAGTTATAAATTAAATACAACCGCCCATCCTTCCAGAAATGTGACATTGGAAAGATAAGAAACAACTCTGAATCCCTTTAATGGAGGGGTGAGAAAGGAGCAGGGGAGAATCCGCTAATAAAACGGAGGTGCTGTATAAGGCAATGGGAAATCGGATATAATCCTTATTTCCTTTTGTTAAGCGATTGTATTTGTAATCGAAATCAACGCAACCCCTGCTCTAAGCGTTAACGCTGGCGGGATCTGGGAGGCGCTTGGGCGGGGCGCTCCCCTCCCTCCTTTTAGTAACCCCCATTGTTAGCTTCTGTCGTTTGGATTCGATGTGGATGGCTTTTGTGGCAATTGGGATACTTGAATTGCATTGGAAGGGGAATCCCAGAACTTTGCAATCTGTCGAAGTGGCCAAAACTGAATTCTGTGCTGGGCTAACGTTTCCTTGCTTTTGTGAGTGGGGATGCTGACAGCTATGGCTGCCTCCAAACGGGATGCTTTTAATAGCTGTAGAAACGACGACCCCCGGCATCCACTGTTCGCGTTATGGGCATCGTTAGCATCTGGAGACCATTAGAGATTTCCCACCTCTGTTATTCAGAAGCCCCGGTTGCTGAAGTCGTGAACTCGCCGGGTCACCCTTCTTCCCGGCGACTGAATGAAGGCATCGGTGTTAAATCTAAATAACCAATCCATCACCCTCAATTTAAGCCAAAGGAACGGGTGGGCGGTTCTAAAAATAACTCGGCGGCTGCCCCTGATCTTGAACTTCCTCTTAACCAAGACAAACGGGTTCTCCGAGGTTCAGAAATCGGAAGAGATTTCCCCCTCAGCGGTGGAAGTTCACCCTTTTGTGAAATATTCGCTATCTTCGGGCCACTGATTTCACTGGGTTTCTGTTGTGGGGTAAGGAAAGGAGTGCAACGTCTCTTGCCCCGAACGGATAGAGGAGAGGAGAAAGGTGGCTAGAGAAGGACCGGCTATTCCTAAAAACCCTGCCCCAAAAAAAGTAAGAGGACGGTGCTTGTCCCAGTCCTAGCTGGGAAGTGTGTAGTTGGGAGGGAAATCTGCCTGAAATTGTCTAGTTAGTCAACAGGACTTCAGTTTTCTCTTTTGGGCCCGCCCCTCTGGGGTAGGTCCAAAAAATTGACGAGACCCACTCTCGAATCCGTGTTGGATTTAAGATAATGGGCAACTTTATTGTCCAATCCCCTCCACGCTAACTAAGTGGAAGCCGGAGCGAGTTCCATGAGATCCACTCCCAGGTAAGCAGAGCTTTCCGACGCAAGTAGGTTGGACTACAGCATCCCTCATCCTTATTGTCCCCGGACGTTAGAGATGGCTAGGATTTGAAGTCCGGGACAACGAGCGAGCCTCGTTGGGGGTAACCTGGGTTGAGGGTAACCTGATCTGTGGGTCTGCAGGCTGAAAGAGGCAACAATCTTGGACTGGCTTAAACTAAGCCTAAATCCCTTTAAATCGAGGATTTAAGGGTCCAGAAAGTGTCTTTTCGGGCAACAAAGACCCCCTGCGTACGCTGCTCGGCCTGCCCCAAGACGGCTCTCGCTGTCGGATCTAAGGCTCGCTTCCCCGGGCCTGAGGCTCTGCTTCCTAACCGGCAGGCAGGAGCTCCCCTTATTAACTGAGGCTTTATTGAGGGGGGGGGTTCTCCTTAGAGGCCTCCCCGAGCCAGATAGAAGGGGGGAGGGGGCTTTTATTGTCCTTTTCTTCCCCCATTGGCCAGTGCCAGACACACCAGAATAATTTCACAGGGCAATTCAGCCCCACCAAGCAGCCGCAAAACCTTACACTGTACTGGTTCTCCAAGGTGTCCCCCCCTCCCCGGTTTTCTAAATGGGGCAGGAGAGCGATGGGGCGAAATCTTCCCACTCCAAAACCGTGGGAGAGAAAACCGAGGCCACATTTTTGCAAGGAGCACCCTCAGTAGGAGCCAAAATCCAGCCGCCACCCCCAAGGGAGCGCCCCTCCCGCGGTTCTGGTCTCTCCGGTTTCTCCTCACACACACCCACACACACACACACCGGCCCTGGGCTGGGGCCAGCGGGCGCTCCAAGTTTCGGGGACCGCAGGTTATTTGTTTGGCGAGCAATCTGAGCCCGGCCCGCACGACGTGGGGAAGCGGGGGGGGGGGAGACACGTCTTGTAAAACGGGACGGATAAAAACGAGCCGGAACATCTTGTTTGACAGAGTGATCCGGCCTGATGAAGCGGCCTCTCTAAAGAAGGGGCGGAAAGGAGGAGCGGAGAGGCGAAAGCGGGGAAAGGCCGGGCCAAGCGCTCTTTTCTCGCCTCTTTCCCAGCCTTTGGCCCGGACGGGGGGGGGGGAATCTCCGGAGGGAGAAGCCAGTTCAGGATCGCGTCCAAGTCATTCTTTTCGACGAGGAAGTCATTTTATTTGGTTCCACTGTCGACCCAGGCCTACGAAGGGTCTTCTGCCGTCTCGGCTCTGCCTCTTCCCCTCTTCGCTGTCCCTGACGGCGGATGGAAAGGACCATTTTCAAGAGAAAGCCTCGTTTTGATTAAAGCTGACGCGCGGCTGATAACTCCGTGCTAATGGGCAATAATTAACGTAATAGCCATAATTAAAAGCACGCTAACAATGCCATAAATTTATCACACCATTTTAGTCGGGTTTTGGCCCCTAACTGCTCTCTCCTCGTTAATTAAACGTGTTGCCTTTCACAAAAGGGATGTTTGTACATTTTCCAGGACAAAGATATCCGTTTGGGAACACGAGGCTGCTTCTCCCCCCCAAAGTCTTGCCTCTCTCCCCCACCCCCACCCCCGTGTTTGGGTATTCAAACGTCTCCCGTTCTTTCGTTTCGCGGTGGCTGCATGATTTTTACACGCGGTTTGTTATTATTCCTTTAGAGCACCAACAACTCTGTATTACAGTATCTCCATCCCCATCGCACAGAAACGGAGCCCGGATTGGATAGATTTCGATGGGATCGTGGCTTCGTGTGTGTGTGTGTGTGGGGGGGAAACAGGTGCTATCTAAAAGACCAAGCTGGATGCGCCTTCAAAAGGAAGGCTGTGACCGTGAAATTCTTGCGGGGGGGGAGGGTTTAATTAGATTACACCCCCCCCTCTTCCACCTTCTCCTCTCCTTGCCTTTCTACCTTCCTTCCCCTCGCCGTCTACCAAACCTGATCGGAGCGCGACTTTTTCCCCCAATTCATTTTCCGAGCTGCTAACGAGAAAAGACTGCTCGCCCAGTCCGATTTAAGGGGACTTCACAGCATCCACGTCGAAACCTAGAGACACCAACACTCTTCTGGTTCTCTACTGGCACGCCAGTTAATCCACACTGGCACGCCAGTTAATCCCCTTTTCTTTATTTACTTACTCCCTCTTCGATTAAAAACGCCCCATATTTTTTTTAATGGTAAGGATTTAGGTCAACGATTTCTACAACTATTCCGTGAAAGTCACGGGGCACAGGAGAGGAGCAAATATATAGTTGGTTCCGGGAGAAGAAGTCTAGCCCAACGCAGCTGGTCGTCCTTCCCTCTCCTTTTCAGTCCTACCTCCTCTCCGGATTCATTTTTAACTCACTTTGCGGGCTAGACACTCGCTTGCTCATCCTAGTTTCCAAGTGAACTGTAATTAATATCTCCTCTCCTATCATAAGTTGTTCGTTCCGCGTCTCCTCTCTCCCCCCCCCACATCAAGCTCAGCTACGTCTCTATCTGACTCCCTATCGATCTGGACAGTAGTTTCCGCCGTTGCTAAATCGCGCCTGTGCATTATTGTACATAGCTTCTCTCTCGCATGAATTGGCTCTCGCCTCCGTTTCAATTAAAAAAATATCACTTTTTCAGCCTTCTCTTTCAGGAGAGAGTAGTTAGCATTTCTTCGGAGAAAGCTATTATTCTAAAATTATTTTCTTCAGCACACACACACATACACAGACGTTTCACAGTCATCAAACTGGACACAGGAGGGGGAGCTTCGCCAAGAAGTTGGAAAACTTAGGAGTATAAAGAGCAAACTTTACTGAAGGGTTCCCTTATACCCATTCGCTGGTGGGTGGTCCTGGCCTTTGACTTAAGCTCACCCTTCCTTTAGGCAACCGCGTCTTCCTTTCCATCTCCCTCCCCACCCCTCACTCACACACGCATATACGCACACACACACGAACACACGAGAGAGAGGGGGGGGAGAGAGAGGGAGAGAGAGAGGCTGTCCCTTTCTTTCCCAAATTAGCTTTTGGATGTGAGCGGACACCTTTCCAGATGCGAACACCTTTCCTCTCCTTCACCTCCTTTTGGGGAGTATTTTAGGGGAAGATACAACATATCTTCATATCTACACTTCATATCAACATAGCTACACTCATCCAATAAATTTAAGAAAAAAAAATTTGCAGCACAGGAAAAGGTGAACAGGAGACAAATCAAAAATGGGCCCCAAAGCCAGGCGAACCCCGGGAAGCCCGCGAGCGAATGAATACTAGCTCTGCGGATGATGCCCGGCTTCAAACTCAGGCGCCCTGCTCGATTTGCCAAAAGGAGCCCCAAACTTTGCCTCCAGGCTTTCTCCTGCTTCCTTTTTCTCTCCCCGGCCGCCACCACACACACACACACACACACACACACACACAACCTCTCCGGCAGCCACCCTCCCTCTTCCTTCCAGCATCAGATGGTAACACTGATGGAACAAGAGATTAGCACAATAGAGTCCTAATCGAAGGGATACGTTTCTTCCACGCTAAGCACCGTAATTAATGGAATGAATCAATTAATTTGACTTCAGTTGTGTCAAAGCAAAAGCTCAACAAATGAAGGCGACGCTTTCTTGAGTGATGTTCTCCCCCCTCTCTCATCACCTTGTTACAATCCCCGGTGAGATTTCACAGAAAACTACCTAAGAAACGGATGTTTTTGTTAATGCGTGACTGTATTTGAGAAAGGGATTTTTTTTTCCCCCACGGAATGGCGAGATCGGCCCACTCCTGCTCGGATTCCTTTTATTCATTGCTGTAACACACGCACATGGAGATCTGCAAAGGTTTTATTGGTCCAAGGGTCGAAATTTATCCCGGGACCATTGAAAAGAGGAAGAGACCAAGGAAAAAAAAAGAAAAACGGAGAGAGAAAGCGTCCCACGGCCACCCGCGGCGACTGAAAAGGGGGCGCGTGTTTGTGGGTTGAGATAAACCTTGTTTACGAATCCTTCCCGCGAACAGGCATCTCGCGTCTCCTAACGCGTCCGAATTAGTCAAGCCTGGTTCCCCACACCCCCAGCCCCCGCCATCTAATCAAGACTGGGAAACAGTCGCTTTCTCTTGCTAAGGAATCCCAGAGCTGGAATAAATCGCTCCAAAGCAGCGATCGTAGAACCGCGCCGAAGATCTTCTGCAAAGGTGAGCTTCCGAAAAGGAGCTACGGAAAGTCCCTTCCCTCTACCGCGAGGCAGCGCTTTGCAAAACAGAGAAGACAAAATACAACGCGTCACATTTGCTCGAAGTCCTGTCCGCTTGTTTTTTTGGGATGTTCTGTGGCAGATCACCCAATAGGGCGGTCGCCCCTTCATGCCATACCAATTGTGGGGGGCGGAAGGGGTGGAAGCGACGGCGGTAGAGATGGGATTTGGGGGGGGGGGAGAGAAATGTAACTTACGGATGCCGGTTTTTCCAGTGGTAAAACTTGCAAGCCTCTCTCGTGTGAACAGTGATCTGGAGGTATGGTCTCCCATGCAGAGAGCCAGGTTTCCCCCTCTTACTTTCCCTTTGCTCAGAGCATAAATCACCGAGGGGGGGGTGTTCCCCCAACCCTGTGCCTTCTGTATACTATTCTTGCCATTTCTGTCTTCATTAGCACGTTTCGACACTCGGTTTTAAGCCAACTCCCCTTTTCTCCATCGCAAGACCTTTTTGGGTTCGCATGTTTCGCTCCTGTTTAAATATAAAGATGTCTCGCTTTTTATCCGAAAACTGTAAAATGTTGTGATGAAAAAATGAGCCGCAACACAAGGGCAGTCCAGGCAGGTGGATTTGGGCGTTTCTTTTGAAGATTCAGAAAAAAAACCACAAGAGGAAGACTGCAAAGCAATTGCTTTGAAGCTAAAGTACTATGGGGATTTATTATTTTCTTTTGGCATCGGCTCCAAAATACCCTCAGCCCCAGCCAGGGAGAGTCCCTGGGGCAGGGTTTAT
>JANHFL010009101.1:130186-150843 GCA_032468155.1 Oxyrhabdium leporinum | reverse complement strand
TCTTCCCCCCCCCCCCCCCCGATGACTGTTGTTTTTGTTGTTGTTGTTGTTGTTGTTGTTGTTCCTATCAACGTTTCTCCGAAGTCACAACAATCATTACAACAATACATAGGACGAAAAACAAAAAGAAAAGCCACCTACCAAGCCAGTCATTTCCTACCTAAAGCCCAAGCAATTGTTTTCTCTGGAAACTGGAGGCTTTTGTTTAAAGAGGAGGAAATAGACGTTTGCAACAAACTTTGTGAACTGGCTACCTCCTGGAGTTTGTTTTCTTGGGACAAGGCTTATCTTGGAGGTGAATACCAAAATATTTCCATTCACACACATTCCCCCTTCCCCATTTCCTACTTTTTAATATGCTAATGAGCTATTATTACGTCGTTAACACCTCTGCAAGATACCACCAATAATAATAAAGCTACAGCGTACACACACGCACACTCTTCTTTTGGTTATTTTTCTTTCTCTTCCCTTTTTTTTGTTTTTTGTTTTTTGTTTAGGGAGGCGTGGTTATTTTATGTCTTTGGGTCTTATTTCGATCCCCAACTGACCTACAAGATGAATAGATACCCATCTTTTCCTTTTTCGTTTCCCAGCGAATGCTGGTATTTATTTGGTAAAGGGAGAAAAAGTAGAAAAAGAAAAAGAAAAACATTTTCTTTGAAGTTGTGGAGGGGATAGAGATGTTCCAAAAACCCCCAAACGGATTTTAAAAAACCAAAACATTCCAGGGCAACATAATAACTGTATTTACCGTTGGCTCTATCATTTAATTCCTAATCTAGCCCGACTGACACAGTTGAAGACTTACTTTGCTTTCCATTCTCTCTCTTTTGAAAATATTATTTTCCCAGGTGCGAGGGGTGTGTGTGTGTGTGGAAATGCCCAATTCTGAAAAGATTGCGTGGTGCACCTTCTCTCTCTGTGTGAGTGTGTGTGCGTGTGTGCGTGCGTGCGTAAGTGCGTGCGTAAGTGCGTCCATTCATCGAATTCCAGCGTGGTTTTGTTTTGATTTGTTTTGATGCTCCATCCGTTCCTATTGGAATAAAATTGGCGACCTGGCCAGATGTTATGTTTGTTTTTAAGGGGCCGTGCTGAGGAGACCTGCCACGAGGCCTGTTTAGGCAAGTTTTCCCTGAAGGGAGCCGAGCTGATCACTTGGCGGTGATCAAGGGGGAAAGAAGCCACCGTTGTCTCTTTGTTGACAATCCCCTGAAACAACTTGAGCCGGGCTTGGCCTGCCAGGGGGGCGCTGACGTCAAGCCGTCACGTGGCCCCGCCCCCTAGTATATCTTTAACTGGAAAGTAATCTATCAGGCAGCCTTTTTAAAAAGGCACTTTCTAAGTGGCAACCGAGTTCCTTATAACGCCCGTGGATTCCCCGCCCTCTCCTGCTCGCTGGGCTGCCAAACCGAACCTTTCCTCCCTCCGCCCATCCTCCCTTTCGGGATAGAAAAAAAAAGGGTGGGGGGAACCTAAACAGAGAAGACGGAGGGGGTGTTTGTGGGATTTGAAAACAGCGAGGTGGGGGCAGAGAGAGGAGTAAAAGCAAAGAGAAAGAGGGAGGTTTGGAGCGAAGGCAGAGGAGAGATGGAGATCCCGCAGCCGAAGAGAGCTAACCTGCAGCAATAGCCTCGGTGGTGGCGGGCACAACCATTCCGATGAGCCGAGAGAGGGTCGCCGGTCGCCAATCGCTTCGGTTGGGGAAAAGCACCGTCCAGCACCACAGCAGCCGGGAACTGTCTGGCAGCCCGGAGTCCTTCCGGGCCGGAGGAACCCTAAAGGGCTCCAGACCAGGAACAAAAAACGGTACAGAAGCTCGAATCGCTCGCTCGGTTTTGCCGCCGCCGCCGCCGCCCCTTCGGCCTCTGCCTGCTCCCTGCCGCCCCGTCGTCGCTGCTGCTGCTGCTGCTGCTGCTGCTTGACTGGTGATCGGGAGAGGCTGCTGAAAGGAAAGCCCCGAGTGGCCGCCCCGCTTGCGGGCGTCGCACTCGAGCTGCGTGCAAGGCTTGGCCCGCAGATCGCTGGGCGCCTATCAGCGCAGTCGCCGCCAAGGTGGGCAAAGGTTGCGGTCTGCTCTCGGATGCCGACAGCTGGGTGAGGAGGAGGAGGAGGAGGAGGAGGCCCCCGTGGCCGGCAGGTAGCGGAGGAGGAGGAGCAGGAAGAAGAAGAGGAAGGCTGGGGAGGGGGGGCTCCCTCTCTGGCTGCCGACACCGCTACCTGTTGGAGAAGCACCCTGCTCAAAGAGGGGCCGGATTTGGGTCCAAGTGTCCTCAGGAGCCGACTTCTTCCTTCCTCCCCGTCCCTTCCCGACAGAGACACTTTTAGTCCCTTCTTTTCTCCCGGCTCTTCCGATTATCGCCGTCGCAATTAATTGACACCCCACCCTCTACCCCGCCGCTTTCCCTTTCCTGAGCTGGGATGACTCTGTCGGGCAACCTGAGCGCTAACGACATGTCCGGCCAGACGGTGCTGACGGCGGAAGATGTGGACATCGACGTGGTGGGCGAGGGGGACGACTGCCTGGAGGAGCGGGACGGCGGCGGCGGCGGCGGCGGCGGCAACCTGGAGGCCGTCGGCAGCCCCGGCAGCGGGTTGGCTAGGTTGCCCGCCTCGCTGGCTTTGGACGAGGCGGCCGAGCTGCTGATGGCCAAAGAGGCAGCGGAGATGAGCTCGGGCAGCAGCAGCAGCGGCGGCGGCGGGAGCCCCGTCGAGGAGAAGGGAAGCGAGGAGGGCTCGGCGCCGGGCGCGCCGTCCGGGGCGGCGGCGGCGGCGAGCGCTGCGGCTGCTGCCTCCAGCGGCGGCAAGCCCAAGAGCAGCCTGGTGAAGCCGCCCTACTCGTACATCGCGCTGATCACCATGGCCATCCTGCAGAGCCCGCAGAAGAAGCTGACGCTGAGCGGCATCTGCGAGTTCATCAGCAACCGTTTCCCTTACTACCGGGAGAAGTTCCCGGCCTGGCAGAACTCCATCCGCCACAACCTCTCGCTCAACGACTGCTTCGTCAAGATCCCCCGCGAGCCGGGCAACCCGGGCAAGGGCAACTACTGGACGCTGGACCCGCAGTCCGAGGACATGTTCGACAACGGCTCCTTCCTGCGGCGCCGCAAGCGCTTCAAGCGGCACCAGCAGGAGCAGTTGCGCGAGCAGACGGCGCTCATGATGCACAGCTTCGGCGCCTACAGCCTGGCCGCCGCCGCGGCCGCGGCCGCCGCCTCCTCCTCGGGCCCCTACGGCCGAGCCTACGGCCTGCCCCACGGCGCCTACCCGCACCCGGCCGCCTTGCAGTACCCCTACATCCCGCCCGTCGGACCCATGCTGCCGCCCGCCGTGCCGCTCCTGCCCTCGGGCGAGCTGAGCCGGAAAGCCTTCAACGCCCAGCTCAGTCCTAGCCTCCAGCTGCAGCTCAGCAACCTCGGCGCGATTGCCGGTTCGGGCATTGCGGCCGGCGGGGTCAAAGCCGAGCCCAGCGGCCGGCCTTCCTTCAGCATCGAGAATATCATCGGGGCGGGCGCCGGGCCGGCCTCCAGCTCTTCCTCGGCCGTCAGCGCCCAGACGTTCCTCCGGCCGCCCGTCACCGCACAGTCGGGCTTGCTGGCCCACCAGCCGCTGTCGCTGGCCAGGACCACGGCGGCCATCGCGCCCATCCTCAGCGTGCCTACAAACATTCTCTCCGGACAGTTCCTGCAACCCGCCGCCTCGGCCGGCGCGATCCAGGCCAAGTGGCCGGCGCAGTAGCTCGGCGGGCGAGCGCGGGACTCGCTCTCCCTTCCTTCATTCCTTCCTTCCCTTCCTTTCCTCTCTCCTCCCTCCGCCTTTTTCTCCGATCCTGCGAAGAATCGAAAGGGGGGTGGGGGTGTTTCGTGGCCGCCTCCCGCTTCGCCAAGAGACTCCTTTCTGGCCACGACTCTCTGCGGACTCGATCGGCTCCAGGGGCCGCATCTCTGCCTTAGTCCCTGGCCTTCGCGGTGTAAACCCGGAGGCTTCGGAGCCCCGAAACAAGGCTGGCAAAACGCATAGGAAAGAAGGGTTCGGACGCAGCAGGTAAAGCTGACACACAAGCCGCGGCGACCTGTTTCTTCAATATTTGTAGCGGGGAGGGCGAGAGGCAATGGCGGACTTTCCTTTGCAGTTTTTATTTTATTTTTTTAACGGTCCATATTTGGCCAAAAAGAAAAAAGAAAGAAAAATCAAAGAAAAAAATCAGAGAAAAAGGGAAAACGGGAAGTCGAGAACGCTCAAGCTTAGGAGTCTCACTTTCACTTTTGTTGAAGGTTTTCATTTTTCCTCCGGTAATTTTCTTCGAAATAAATCCAAATTTTCAGCAAACGATAAGGGAAGGCGTTTTAAATATGAAAGAACTGAGCAGAAAAAAAGAAGGGGAGAAATACCCCTGTCATTCTATTATAGAAGTCTGTTTATATATGAATGAATATATGTATTCTAAATGTTATTCCTTCGTGTTGTACACAGCTTTGTAAATAAATTTTTAAAATGGCACGTTTGGTGTTTGCTTTCCAGTTAGTACATCATACGAAAGAGAGTTATAAAAAAACGATTTTGCTCCATTGGGAAAATTCTGTAGTCATTCAGCTAGATGGAAACAAAAAATAATAATCAATAGAACCTATACATGGGATACAATTATTCTGTTAAAAATACAACAGACTGAAAATTTTAATGCCTTAAAGAGCAAGAAGATCCTTCCCAAAGATCATCCTTGACCTTTTTCATCAATCTATATCTAAATCTAGATATATATAGTAACACTTCTCTAAAAACGATATAAAATTGCTACAGATTGGATCACACATAGGTGAACTATTTGTATATTATATAAATATTAAGATAGAGATGGTAAAATAACTTCCATAATAAAGAAATATGACTGGGGCAATTTGTCAGATGATCTGGTAATACAAACAATTAATTCTGAGGAAGGAAGGAAGGAAGGAAGGAAGGAATTATACTGAATTAATACAGAACCATACAAATCTCATTTCTATTTTAATTAAATTTAATAAGTTAAAAACTTGAATTCTCCACCTTGGTTTTTTTTTATTAACTGCATTTTCCCCCATGTTCAAAGAAGTGCAGAAGGTGTTAGGATTCTGTTTGTCTTTAAATTAAATATGTTTCTCTTCTGTTGAAATAGCATATAACCTTAGTCTCTTGAAGCAAGTTCAAGAAAGCTTGTAATTCACTTCTTTTGAACTGCCATCAAAGTCACAAGACTCAGAATTTGACACCAATGTTCAGTTACTAACTGATATGCCACTGTTGACAGCCTGCCACTCCGCAAAATTAGGAGAGAATCTAGCTGCATATTCTAATTGAATCTTGGTGGACAAATGCTTTGATGTACCAAACCTAATTAAGCCTTCTGGGCCTAATAGAGGGAACTCTCTCGTACATGTTATGTATCAGTCTCGCAGTCAAAAATCCGTGGCATATTTTGAATCCGGATCGGTCTGGGAAATCAGGGCTCAGCGTCGAACCGTTAGAACCCATGGATATGATCCCTAATTTGGAAGAGGTCTGTGTTTCAGTTCTGCAAAATAAAAGGGAGATCAGATCAAAGAATTGGAGGATCATTTTCTTTTTCCTTTTTCTTTTTTTAGGAAGCCGCTGTTATAAAAAAACCCCCACCCTTTTATTCTCCCCAAAATACGAAGCATGTGCCCTAAGGAAGAAAGGGAGGGAGGAAGACGCCTTTCCGCCGCTCGGCTGCCGAATCTGCCTTCTTCCCGTTAAGCAATCGGCGGGCCGGAGCGCGCCTGCTGGACAAGGACCGGAGGACGCGCCTTGCTCGGGGCCCGATTTGTTTTCTAGAGAAACCATAAATATTATTCCACCCTAAGTAAACATTTATACCCGCGGATATGCGGACGAAAATAAAGTAAGCCGCCTGCTGACCGGGGAGGCGGGAGGAAAACAGCTTGAACTTTATAAATAAGGAGCTGCTAATCATTTGACACTCCGAGGCAGGCCAGGTGGCCTCCTGACCGAGCGGAGGGGGGATTCGGTGTCAGCCGCTGGTCCAGCCAGGTCCCTATGCGGATCCCTCCTCCCACCGCCCGGCCCTCCGAGTTTCCGAATCTCCGAGGCCGGGCGGGGTGGGAGGACTGCACCTCCGTCGCCGTTAAAAGTCCCGCGGCGCTTCGCAGTTGTTCCTCGCTAATCGTTTTTGTTTTTTTATAATACAACCAAAGGCCCAGGGTCCGGAGGTTGGGACCAGAGCCAGGCCGAGGGCCTATATTTAGCTGATCCCCCTGGGAAAAGAGAGCAGGGGCCTTTCTTGACTCTCCCAGCCGGCTCTCCAGGCTCGGCCGTGACATTGGATCGCGAGGCCTCGCTCCAGGCCGGAGCCTTTTGTTAGCCGGTGTAGCGCGCCCTCCGCGTGCTTCGCATAGCTCCAATACCGCGCGGCCGGCCTGGGCGATGCGCGCGTCTCTTATCTTTTTCTCAAGGCGGGGAGGGTGGCTCGCTTTTCCGGCCTCAGGTTCAGGTGGAGGGGAAGCTTCCCCGTTCGCCTTTCCTCTAGCAGTGAGGGAAGACAAACGGAGGCTTGGTCCCTCGGCCTTCCGGGGATCCGAAGTAGGCCACCGCTTTCTGGTATGCAGGTGCTCAGATTCGGGATGGAATGGCAGGTTGTCCCGCTGAAGCTTCAGGGCAACCCCAAGCGTGGTGGATGAGTAAATCTGAGGGCAACTGATGGGTAGGCAGGTAAGTCGGCAGGTGAGGGAGGCAGGGAGATGCTCCATGAAGGCAAAAGCACCCTTTTTTAGCTTCTTGATTTGAATGCCATGCTTTGCTTCTTTTGCGTTTGCAAGATGTGGTTGCCCATGAATTTGTCACCTGGCTTCAATTCGCCTAATGCACTAAGCAATTTTTTTAAAAAAGGAATAACCATCAAAGTTAGGCACTCTTTTTTTTTTTGCTGGGTCAAGTTTGACATGCGGTATTAATACAGCCATAGATGATTCTGGTGCATTGGGAGCAACTTAAAGATGGGAAAGGAGTGCATATTCAAATCCAGAAGCCGCTAAACTTTTATTGGATATAAATTACTGCCCTGCTTTGTTCAGCTGCTTAAAACAAGTTTCCTTCCTTGGGCATTAGTTTTAGTTAACTGCTCCATTTATAAAAGCAGAAATAAGCGACTTAGGTTCTGAGTTCAAGGGAGGAAAGATTGGAGGGGCGAAGACAGAAAGAGAAGGGCCCTTACTGATAAAACCCGGAAAGCCCAAGGTCAAATAAAAGAGGCAATAAAATGAAAGAAACCAGGGGTTGCAAGTGGCAGCACTGTTGGTGTGATGGCATGGCCTGCAATCTTCTAAGATCTGTCTGAAACCTAGGATCCATTGGCAGCCCTTGGAAGCCTTGGATGCAGTCCCTGGAGATATCCAAAAGTTGATATTAATTTGTGACTTCTAAAATGATAAAAAAGGGAAAATGATTAAAAGCATGACTAGAAATTCTTTTTAAAAATCAAAGGTGATTAATGTTAATTACATTTATATATAAATTATTGCAAAACGTGTTTAACTTTTGATGTGGTTCCATCCATTATTATTTTTTGGACAGTGATCCCTAGAATGCCACTTAAAGCTCAAGAGAAGCCTTTGGGTTTGCTTTTTAAAAGCTATGTTGGTAAGTTTCTATGACCTGATTTCAGCTAACAAGGGGGTTCTATGGGTATCATCTGATAAGAAGCTATAGGCCTTAGATCAAGCCAGAATCCCATTCTGCTTGATCTGAATATATAGGCATCCTTTGCAAGTATGGCAGCGAACTGCAATAGATGGAAAGGAGGATTTGACAATATGAAAATATGCAGATTGTTTCTAAGACCATTTTATGGGCAAAAGGATTACAATATACATCACTACTTTCCTCGCTAAGCTCTAATAAAGCAAATATTCAGGCTGGTTGAAAGTTGTTGTCCGTATGTCCAATATACAGAGTTTGCATGATCTTTATGACAAAAAGGACAATGGAAATGAAAAAGCAGTTCTGGGAGCTTTTTCTCAAATTATTTCTTGAACTATCAGAAGCTTATTCCAGTCCAGATTACACAGATGCATCATAAGTAAAAATGATGCATGTGTTATTTATTCCAATTTAGAAGACATGGATGATCTTCCTTTTTATGTATGTTAAAGGAAAAACACAAAAACAATAGAAGTTGCAAATATTTGCACATAATGCTCTCAGTCACTTACGAAAGGTTTACAGCACTTCTAAACTATAACTGATGACTGCAAAGAATCTAGGAAGAATTTCAGTGGGTGTCCATAGGTGTCACTATCTTTCAGCCTGGCTTATCAAAAAAGACTGTTATGAAACAAACATTTCTGAATTTTTTCAAGGAATGACATGGTGGAAGAACAATTAATCATAACACTGTTCAGTCCTGTTCTTGCTGGTAAACTGGGAATAGTAGTTACAAAGCACTCTAGTGGTAGGCTTTATGACAAGTTATGACAATCATGCCTCATTGCAAATATTATTCCTTTCTATTCTATTGTTGATAATGCTATTGAAAGCACTTGTTCATAAATACAGGGAAGAAAGTGTATTTTGCTAAAGATAACTTTGAATTAAATTCTGGTACAAACCTTTTAAGCTGCTTAATCATAGCATACAGAAGTTGTTGGGGCTGGGTGGTTTTTTTTTGGCAGTCTAATTTTTGACAAGGTGCAAAAAGAGGAATCTAAAATGATCAGGACAGATGGAGAAAGTTCCTATGAAGAAGTGCAGGCAATGCTTTTTAGTTCAGAACAAATATGACTAGAAAACCAAACAAACATTCATAAAATTATTCATAGCGGAAACAAACTAATAGTTATAGGTTTAGGATACGCAAATCATGTGCTTCTTTACATGATACATAATATATGGGATTTACTCCCAAATGTGAGGGTGATGACTCTTAGCTCTGATGGAGTTTAAAGGACACTCAGGAAATTCATGAAGGGTGAATCTATCAGTTCCCTCCACATAATGAATTTGCTGATATAATTGAAAGAAAATGCAATCCCAGATTATTTATAAGAATTAAAAGACATAAAACTGGACAAGAAACAGATAGACTGTACATGAAAGGTTTTTTTTCAAAAGCCAGGAAATACTGAAGATCAAGAAGTAAAGATAACAGAACTATGTAAAGATATTTTTTTCATAGTAACATAAAGATAGGATTAGCTATTGAGCCTGAACCTTCATTTGAATCTCTTTAGGTGAATGGGAAGAATATACGTTGCAAAATTTTGTGGCATATCCATTTAGAGTAATAGCTACTCTACTTCTCATACTAGCTATATGAAACTTCCAGGACACTTCATTCCAAAAGGATTGGATGGGAAACAAATGTAATTAAATGGAATATACCCTGGTCCCAAAAGACAGGTGTAAACTTGCATCAAATTAAATCAATTCCTCTATTTCCTCTATCCGTGTCGTGAACGCAAAATCTACATGCATCGGATTATACAATCAGTTGACAGTCTGTCCCTTCCGCTTTGCATTGTGTGGTTATTCTGAGAAATTAGAGATTTATGTGGTTTACAGAGAATAAAATGGAGGAGCAGGAAGAGATGGAAGAGCTTTCTCTGTTGGATGGAACACTATATTTCCCATTATTGGACAGAAAGAAATTGCTTATATTTTATTCCAGCATGGTGGAAGTCTCTGTTGTAGTGTTCTTTGTCTCAATATAGATGACCCAGTGATACCTTTTCCCCTTAAAGTGTAATTCTAAGCATGTTTATTCATAAGTAAAAATCTAGTTTGACTCCTGGCAACTTACATGCATATGTCCTTGTAGTTCTATTGACATAGTAAATACCAGTATAGAAAGGTTTGTCTTACCTTCTTCCGAGATGTTTTTCATCTTCCCAGTTTAGCCTACATTCCTAAGATTTCTGGATAATTTTCCAACCCAATTTAGGCTTGTTTTTTCAAATCAGACAAGGGTGGATAGGTGCTGTTTTATTCCATCAATATCAAATGGACATACCTGAGAAAAACTGTCCTCATGCACACAGACTAAGAATTCACTGTACTGAACTGAGACTTCATTCATGACAGATCTGCATTGGAGGATTGTGCCAAAGGCATCATAGTTCCCATTTTGCAAAAGGGAAAATTATAATAACCTTGTCCCCAATTCCTAACACAAGTCGATGTCTAGCTGAAGTTGGAATTAAACCCAAGGAACAAGTTTGGCCTCCAAATACATTGAGATTTCCCACTAAGCTGCTTCTGCTAGTAGTATAATTTACGATCAACCTTTAGAAACATGGGAATTTCAGTTATTTCTTTAATTAGGATTGGGAATAACCTCATTAAGCTTAACAGACCATCCTAAGTAAACGTAGGATCTTCCTGTTAATTTTTTTTATCCATTTTCATTCCCTTGGCAATTATTTTTAGTTATTTACAAAACAAGTGATACTATTCTGCCTTCCATCATGATGGTATACAGGGTCTTTTCAGAGGGAGAAGCAATGAAACGATAACCCCAGATCCCACACACAAAAGGGATTCATAGTAAGTAGAATTCATTGTTTGAAATGCTCAGATGGATCTTTTTTTTTTTTACTTCAAGACATTAAAAGCAATCAATTAATATAATGCCAAGAGCTATTTCAATATTTCCAGTTTCCCAATTTTTGAACTCCTAACTAATGGATAAAGAGCAAGGGAGCAAACTACAGGTAGTCCTCAACTTCTGACAGTTCACTTAATGACCATTCAAAGTTTCCACAGCAGTGAAAAAAGTGACTTACGGCCATTTTTCAGACTTAGGACTGTTACAGCATCCCCATGGTCACTTGATTTACATTTGGATGCTTGACAACTGACTCACATAACGGTTGCGGTGTTCCTGGGTCATGTGACCACCTTTTACAACCTTTTGAGAAGCAAAGTCAATGGAGAAGCCAGATTCACTTAACGACCATGTTGTTAATTTAACAAGTGCAGCGATTCGTTTAACAAATGTGGCAAGAAAAGTTGTAAAATGGGGCAAGACCCACGTAACAAATTTCTCACTTAGCAACATAAATTCTGGGCTCAATTGTGGTTGCAAGTTGAGGACTACCCATACATTATTATAGGATACAGGGAGAAGAAAATGGGGTAAGGGAAGAGTGACTATTTTGACCTCAAGGCCTCCTGAAATCCTAAAATGATCCTAATGGGATGTCAAGATTATGCAGACTGAATGGACCTTTCCCCTCTCCCCCAAATAAATTTGGTCTTGCTCACATGTAAATGTGTTCACATATATACATTGTTCATCAGATAAGAATAGGAGGTTATGGCATGCCACACTATTCGTTCGGCGCTTAGTGGCTCTCCCCACCCAATAAATTGACTGATTTTTGCTACAAAGTGATTTGTGCCCAATTAGAAACCAGTGCCATTTTGTTTAATAGGTCCTTATCCCCCATAGATATGCAGTGGATGGCAGCAGGAAGTTGACCTAGTAGTTTATTAAGATGTCTGAATGTGAACTGTGTAATCGTTCAGCCTGCCTCTGTAACTTGTCCTACGACAGCCAAGATAAGCTTCAAGTTTCTGAGATCACTCATTATGGCTTTGTTTTTCTTGCTTGCTTGATTACTGGAGTACTGTGATCCATCCATTGAAAACCTGATGCAAGGGATTACATTTAATATTAAAAGAATTCCGAGCCCAATCATGTGGGGTGCCTTCCAAACAGCAGGTTACAATATCCCAACCTTTCCCCACTTCAAGTAACACCATGGGTGTTATTCTGTTGTGGCATTGCTAAACACTTGGGCCAGGATTTCTTGTCAATCTATTGCAAGTCACCAAGACAACCACCTGTTCTGTGAGATTAAATAACTTGGGTCCTTTCCTCACTTGTGATTTATTGCATCTTATAGGATCATCCAGCCATTACTGAGCTGTGATAACAGTAAAGAGGACAAGCATTGGGGTTTTGGGTTTTTTTTGTTTACACTTGTATTTAACGCTGCAGAACCATGTGCTGGCAACCTCTCTTCTCTGCCCTGGCCCTAGGATGCTGCCTTGTCTTCTTGATCCATAAATAAGGGAGGCGTAAATTATCCTTGGTGCTGAAGTGGTTATTCCCCCCTCCATTATTCTGACATCACTCAAGGGCAACCTTAATAGTTTTGAATCTATTAGGCTTTGTCAATCTTCCCTTGAAGTCAAGGGACTGCAATGGTTGGGAAGAGGCAGGTAGGAATAGTAGCAGGGGCAACACAATTCATCTGATATGGTTCTTGCTCACTCAAGAATGGAAGGGATGACACTATGGTGGGACAAGATCAGAAATATTCCTATGGCATTGTCTTTGTTTTTCAGGTCTAATAGGCTGTTGAACCCTGTTCTACCTGCCCTCCTGGCTAGCATGCCTTTGAGCCTCATTTCAGTCTTATCTGCCTGTTATCAAGCTGTGGCAACTGGCTTTTCTCTGACTGAGGGGAGAATCATAGTGCTGGAAGGTCTTTGAATCCAACCCCCTGCTTATTCCAACCCAGAAAAATGGTTGTCCAATATTTTCTTGAAAACCTCTAACAATGGAGCACAGACAACTCTGGGAGGCAAGCTGTTCCATTGACTAGTTGTGCTCACTGTCAGGAAATTTCTCCTTAGTTCCAGGTTGGATGTTCCTCTGACAAAATTCTACCCATTACTATTACTTCTCCTGCCTTCAGATGCTTTGAAAAATAAATTGACCCCCTCTTCCCTGTGACAGCCCTTCAAGTATTGGAAGACAGCTACAGTATCACGTCACATTTAAGCCTTCCCTTTGTTAGGCTAAACATACCTAGTTCTCTTAGCCTTTCATTGTACAATTTAGCCTCCAGGTCCCTTATTATCTTTGTTGCTCTCCTCTGCACTCTTTCTAGGGCTTCAGAATCTTTTTTTTTTGTATCATGGTGACCTGAACTGGACACAGTACTCTTAAGGGCGGCCTCACTAATGTAGCATAGAGTGGTACTACCAGTTCTCATGATCTTGATGCTATCCCTCTGTTGATAAAGCTTAGGACTGTGTTGCCTTTTTTGGCAGCTGCAGCACACTGCTGGCTTACATTTAAGCAAGGGTATACTAGGACTACTAAAAATCTTTCTTGGATTGCTTGCCTAACAATTGTGGTGATATGGGAAGGAAACTAAGGAGGATACTTCAGAGCACTGCTCAAGGAACATGAGGCAATAAATGGAGAAAAGAATTAGAAAGGCAGCCACTGCATGCTAATGTAGAAAGTTAGCACCCACCCCTCTTAGAAGAATGAAATATTTTAGGAAATATTAAAAAGGCAGAATATTATATTTTCCCTAAAGGAGAAGCTTATTTCTAAAGACAGAAAGTCAGAGCTTCAGCTCCCTGCCCCCAGCAGATGGATATTTCTTCCAACAATTTTTTCCACACATTGGGTCGCTTTCTGGCCCTATCCTCCTTTTCTCATCCACACTTTAGTCCACTCATGCACCCTGGATGCATAGTTCAGCGAAAGTGATGGAGAGATGGAAGATGTTAATCTTCCAAAATGAAATTCAACTATAATACATCTAATCTAGGAGACCAGCAAAAAAAGCATTATAATAACTTTTGTAAATCACAGAAAGGTGGGGGGCGGGGTTATAGCGAAGATCACTTTTAAATTCCTCTTGGATTTAAAGCACTCCTGGGTAGTGAGAGCAGAGGACAAAATAAATATATTAGCAAGCAGACTCTGGGGGTTCAGACATTAGCAGAGTCTGGTCGATTGAAAGAAGTATATCCTAATTCTAAAATATTGACTTCTTGGGAAGTACAAATTGTCTTGATACAGATGGGGCTTGTTGTGAGAAGTCCTATATTGGACTGTATAGTTGATTCTGTGAAAAAAAATAATAATACAATGGCTTATTTTCTAAAGATGTGATGACATTCAAGCAGTATCTGTAAAAGAAATCAAATTAATGAAGTTTATCCATGTTTGTAAGGCCAGACTATATTCCTGAAACTAATTCTTAATTGTTCAGACAAATTCATTTTGTCCAAGGCAGACCAAGTAATGAATTGCTTGCCTGAAACAGGTCTTTGTCAAACACCACTATAAAGAAGTAGCCTTCTCTACTACTATCATTTGATGCTGAAGGCAATCTATCGTAATGACTTTTTTTTTAAAAAAAATCTCATTTGAAAAAAAAAATAGACGTTGGATTAACAGTGGATGTATTTTCAAGGATTTCACCAGTGTTACATAGACTGTTAAGTACATTTTATGACTGGAAAGTCTGTTCGTCTCTCTGATATGATGCCTAGGTTACGTTCATATCTATCTACATTACACTACACACCAGACACTTACTAACACTCTCTGTATAAATACTATCAGTGCTCTGTACCTTTTTAGAACATATCACTGTTTTAGTGCTTGGAAAAATTGATAAGCATAAAAAGTTCCAAATGTGTTGCTCTCTTGAACAAAAATAATACGTACAATTCAGATTTTGATAATCATATGCATCCTTGGCTTAATTAGGAGGAGTTGGCATCAAATGATGATTCCTGTGTGGAAAAACGGATTTTGCAATAAATTCTAAAGGGAGAGAGAAATCAAATTTGACGGGATTTTATTTTCTGCATTTCAGCCCACACAGTAGAACTAACAGCCCTTAAATGACTGAAAGTTAAGTAGAACAGTTTTATTGCTATTCTAGAATATTTTCAAACTCTCTTCTAAATTGGTCTAAGTATCTTCTGGAAGGATGATTAATAAATACAAGTAATTAATAAGCATATTGGAACATGCAGAAAACATTTGTATTTCTAATATCTCCAAACTTATTTGAGATGGCATGTGTTCCAAACTAGAACACAGTTTGTAGCATGTCTTAGTTCAGAACCAACTAATCATTTTTTCATTTGAATAAATAAATGACAAGGATTTCACATAATCAGGTTAAAGAGTGAATTAGATGATGATTGCAGAAGTTTGCTGAATGGATAAAATTAGATGGAAGTATGAAAATGGAAGATCAGAGAGAAGATAAGAGATAGCCAGAGTTCATGGAATAGTTTGTGTCAGAAACCCGAAAATACAATCGATATTTTTACAATTCTTTAAACTTTGCATGAGGAAAGTGACTATATTTACTGATTCACCACATGCACGGATAAGAGTAAGATAACATAAAGCCAGGTAAACTGGACCTTATCAGTAAGCAATTTAAAGATTACAATAAGCCCTAGCCCTATAGAAAAATCAGGTGTAAGCAGATAAATACAGAGAACATAAGCAAACTAATTAATCTTTCCATAAATAGCAACTTTGATATCTTCGTCTTGTATTAATCATATTGCATTAATGGAGTGTGTATGCAGGCATCAACTGTTTTGCTAGGTAGATACCCATAATTCAGTGTCTGGAGGTTTCAGAATATGGGCTTTCTAAGATTCTGAAAAGATTGGAGGCTGAATGATAATATCAACTTTTCCTTTTTCTCACTGCATGCTGTGTCAATGATTTTTCCTCCATTATATTTTCCCACTGAAGTTGAAATAAATGAATTACTTCTTGGGCTTATATTCTGAGTAACTAATGAGTTGTATTCAGCATGAATATTGTTTCATCTGATTATTTCAAGTACTGAATCATATACTGAGCCATATTCCAAGCAATTGCCCCATTATCTCTCTGAAACAGCTATTTTAATGTAATTTAGATATTCCTATTTATGCCTTAAAAGCAAACGACAATCATTGATACTGATCTCATATACATAAATATGGCCAGACTGTTTTAGTGAGCAGGGACTAGGATTTTGATTACTTGAAATGTCTTATATATGAAATGAAATCAAAATATTTCCCATTAATATTAATATCCCCTTTTCTCCTCTTTTTATACTATTTAGCCAAATTGGTTACTGGGGAAGAAAACCTGGCTAATGCCAGGTTGTTCTGTTGGAAGTGCATTAAAACACATATTACCAATTTAGAGGTGAACAGTTGTACTTCTTAATGTTTTTCATACATTCTATCGGTTTATCAGTGTTAACCTTAAGAAAAAAACTAAGGTTAAAGAAATGCACTCTCTTAGATCCTTCTAAAGTAAAGTTGTCAAGCAATTATTTTCCATTTTAATCTTGAAGTTCAGCAAACAGGATTAGGAACACAGGGCTTATTGATGTACTGTATTTTTATATGGTTTTTATGCTTTAGTTGTACACTGAGTGAGATGAGTGCCATGTAAATATGAAATGAATGCATGAATGAATGAATGAAATAAAATAAAACATTATCTATCTTGCCATTTTTGCATACTTTCACTTTTTCCACAGGCTTTTAAAGACTAGGGCCAATGTAATACAAATAACATATATTTGATCAGACTGTGATCTGTTTCTGCTTGTAGTGTTCTGTAATTATAAAATATGGCCTGAAGATACCTAAGAGATTTTTGGCAGGATTGAAGTTGTGCACACGCCTCTCTTGTATGTGCCAAGCCACCTTTAATGTACTTTTAAAAAAAAATTCCCTGGGTATTATTGCTCTCCTTTTGATGTGCGGGATGATACTCAACTACTATAATGTGGCTTATTCAAGAAATCATGATTAATAAATCGATAGCTCAGTACAGTGTAATGTGCGAACCCAGTCTAAATAAAACAGCGAGTTATATTTTTATTGTTTACAAACTAAACAGCTTAATGTTGTCGTAACTGTAAAGCCACACAGATTTATCTTAATGTCCTGCGATACTAGCGTCGTCTAAAATCAGCAGCCACGTTCACCGACTCCGACGACTCGGCTGTAAAACTCAGCCTGAATGGAACAAGCAGCTACTACGCAACGTCACCCACTCAGGAAACCTACTGCGCATGCGACCGGCCAGTAAGGCGGGACCAATGAGCGGGTCAGACGAGCGCACGCTCATTGAACCCCACTCTCGCGCCTGTCAGTTTCGGTGAGTCGGAGAGTGTCCAATGGCGGGTGAGGGGAGGTCGGCGGCGGTGGCAGGCATGGCGCGAGGCAAAGGCGGGATTTATAATTTATAAGCGCTCTTGAGGGGACTAGAGCACGCGCTCGACAGCTGGATGAGGCTTGGCGTTTCCTGTTAAGAGGAGCGCTTGTGTCCCTTCCGGGGGGAGGAGGAGAGCCAGGGGCTGCGTTCTTTCCCCCTTGTAGGGTGCTCAGCTTCCTGCCTTCCAGAACCGTTGGTAAAAACTCCCAACAGCCTCGCCAACGGCCGGGATTTGCATCAATGTGCCGATTTGGAGGGCGCCCTGTTGGGGAAGGCTGTGCTCCAGGCAGGGACAGCGATACAGGCAAGGGCGACTTTGGATACGGAGCTGAATCTTCTTCCATTGAGGGAGGGAGGAGCTTTCGTGGACAGAGGTCGTGACCAGCTTCCTCTTCGAGAGCTTTTTTTTTTAATCTATAGGGACTGTGCTTCCCACCCACATCAGTGCGGGGTGTAACATAGGAAATCTTTCCGTATTAAAAGTAATGGGCGTCGAGGAGATCTTAAATTGCATGTGCAGGTTGCATATGGTTAAATACTCACAGGAGCCCTAATCTGGTTTCCTTTCATAAATACCAACAATGCTTCCTAAATAATTCTGCAGTCTGCAGAATGTTTCTACAGTCTTATATAAACGTATGTTCTTGAATCAGCATACATCCCCATCACGCTATTCCCTTTCTTGCATGTAATTTCTTCCCATCTGCAAGGAAACGGCAAGCAATTTAAAATGTGAAATAAAAGGAAATAATGTACAGTATAGTTAAAACTAGTTTGCATCAATGCTGCTCAAGATATTACTTATCTTTCTGTCCATGTGAACCAATCTTGCTTTTACCATGTATGTCTACCTGAATATGTTTTGCCTTCCTGAAATTTCTCACATTTCCATTTTTGAGGATCCAATCCCAACTTTCTCAGTCTTCCCTTTCTTCTCAGCCAACTCTTCAAATATCTTTGAAGTTCAATTTTTACTTTCTTCCCTTTATGATCAAGTCACTTCAATATACTGCTTTCAGGCAGGCAATTAACTATTTTATTTGACTCATGTTCATTTGGCACCTACTTTTTTTCTTGATTTTTATATCTTGTTTTAACACTCAGTACCCAGACATACTTCTTAAATACTACATTTCCGCTGCCAGCATTTCCGCTGCCTTCATCTTTTTTGTTTTTTCCTGACATATCAAGTTTATATTGCCCAATAAGAGTGTACAAGCACAGCTATTTTTTTCTGCTTCTTTTGATCAATGTTTCTTCCTGATAGAAACATGTATCAATGTATTACCTACTATTTTTATACCAATATTTCTCCAACCATTTTCCCATGCTACCAAGTGTGCAATTTCATTTACTTGTTATAGTTTTTCACCATCTACAATTTGCAATCATTCACTCCACATTTCCTGCCAAACACAACAACTCTGATGTTTGATTCTTTAATTTTCAGAACCATACTCTTTGTTATGTTGCACATTCGGCCTAACATTGTACTTATTAATTATTGCCTCACTGCAATCTAATCAAACTCTTGGTGTCTTTCAAATAAGATAAAACTTATAAGATAAAACCACTGAAAGCAAGAAAAAGCTCCCTGCCATTAATAATTCCACAAGCATTCCTTATACATTTATCTATAAGTATATTTAACAATTCAGGGCCATTACATATCCTTGTCTTACTCCTTTAATGTCAAACCTTTTGGTAATACTTCCATTTGTTTTCATGCATTCTTCATTGCCATACTGTTTTCTGCATTTATACAAACTGAATCCTAAAATAATTACATAGTTAAAAAGTGATTGAGTACTTTGTGGTTCTTTGCGTTGCATGAATTTAATCATTGATACGGCAAGTGGGATTGATGGGACTATCAATGTGCATGATTCCTGACTGGAGAAGGTTGCTTTAACACAATTTAGAGACTGGATTCATGCAAGCTGCTATATCCCAGTTTTAAGGTGACAATTACTGGATTTAATATGGAATGATAAACTAATATGATTTAGGTCTATAATATTTTGAGATAGATACTTTGGCTTAATTGTGTACCTGTGGTATACTTGACATTGGTTTATTCAACCCAATTTTCTGGTTTCCTATTATACACTAAATCATAAATTAATTATGTTGGCAGATTTTCTAAAATGCATTACTTTGGGTAATCTGTGTGTAATATGGCCCTTTCTCTATGACTCAGTTAAAATGATATTCATCTGCCTTTGAGCCAGTAGATAACTACATTCAACACAAAATTTGCTATCCTCACAGCCCATTTCAGTCTTACAGAAGCCAGTTATGTTGGACTATGGTAGCTCCTATATGCCATAGACTGGCTCTCAAGTGTCTTTGCAATTAAATATGAGAGACCCAGTTGGCTGCCTGGTAAATCAGAAATGGCTCTACTTTCTTACTAGGCAATTTTGCATCAGGAAAGAAAAGGATAGGGGAAAGAGAAAGGAAAGGAGCAGGGAAAAGAATAATCATCTGACCGTACTATGGGGTGGCATATAAATCTAAGTGCTATTGCTATTATTCAATAACATTTCTGGCTTTTGCAGAATAGCCCCCTGATACTGTGCTGAATTCACTCTTCGTTTTCATTGGTTTTATTTTCCCCATAATAATAATAGAAAAAGCCCACATTGGGTTGCTGCCTTTTGGAACAGAGTTGTGATATCATAGATAAATGGTTTTAATATGGTAATAGACTAGGACTAACTAAATGTAAAACAGTGTGTAATATAGTTGTTCTTATTTCCAGGTCTGGACCGAAGGCCAGCTATGGAAAAATGGAGCTTAATCACAATTACTGTGTTACTTGGACTTATTGTTCGATGGACTGTATCACTTGGTCCTTATTCAGGTAAGACACATTCAAAATTTGAGCTAGTGTATGGAGATAATTTTCTTTAAAAGTTCAGATTATGATAGTGGAAACTCTTAATATGGGATTGTTGTATAAAATTTATGAAATATGAGCAACTATTTTGTATTTTTACAAAACTGCAAATATCAGCAAAATTATATATTTTTTTAAAAAAATCTATCTTATCTTTGCTCATTCTTCAATATTATTCAGCTATATCCTGAGCATTTCATGTTTAATATCTGTTTGATATAGACAAATGCTGTATTATTTGAGCATCTTATAAAACTTGGATCATTCTTAACTGATCTAAGAATGATCCTCATATGAACAGACTAATCTAGTATTTCATTATTGTGTTAGTAGTTAAATAGGATTAAGTCCAGGAAGCACTTAGCTGAACTGTTTTACGTAAAAATACAAAAAAAACAACAATAATAAAATATTTGATGCATTTAAGTTTAATTACATTTAAATTAAAGCAGATTTAGTTTTGTGCTGGTCTTATCTCACCTACACTTTAAATTGTGTCTGTCAGGCATACAGTTGAGAGGTCAAGTTCTGTATGGCCTTCTGCCTCCCTCCCCTCACTGTTCTAATTGTTTTATCTTTAATATGATTAAAATATTTCAATCATATTAATGTGAAGAAGAAAATAAGCTCATACTTGCTGATCTTGTCCTAAGAAGCTACTTCTTGGATGAGAAGCAAAACATCTTCAAAGAAAAACCAGAAAGTCCAGTTGCCTCTTGAAAAAGCACCTTTGGG
>JANHFL010009101.1:96218-130086 GCA_032468155.1 Oxyrhabdium leporinum | reverse complement strand
CTTGGATGAGAAGCAAAACATCTTCAAAGAAAAACCAGAAAGTCCAGTTGCCTCTTGAAAAAGCACCTTTGGGATAATCATTACCTGGATGACTGAGAATCTCCATAGACTTGCTGACCTTATTTATTCAATAAATCTATTTCTGCCATTGTCCATATGCTAAAAGCAAAGATTGGAGGAAGGGGGGGGGGGAAGAATTCATTTCTATACAGTTAGCCTATTGGATCATAGTTTTAAATCTACCGTTGGGATGCTATGCTTATAGGGTAGAATTTCCCCCTCAGTTCTTGTAGTGGGTATGGGCTGAGTAAAGACAGCTTTCTTCTCTCGTACTCCACTGACTCTAATCATATATTTTTAACACTTGAATATATTTCTATTCTTCAGACACTATCCATTTTATGGTAATCTTTTAAACAGGAAATGTTATTATGAAGATTTCCAACAGTAGACATTTCTGGAATAAAAACTTAAAGTTGTGGTATTAAAATACTTCAGTAAAAAATATTTCTTATGCTCAGAATAGCAGTAAAATAAATAAAAAAACTTATTGAAATTATCTCTTCCTTGTCTTTATTTAGTGACCAGAATTGGAACTGGCAATTCGGTTGTTAAGTGAAATAGTCACTAAATGATTATGCTTATGAACTTACTTCAGCTTGCCTTTGCTTTATAGACTTATGAAGACTGTGGGATTAGTCATTTTTTATCACGATTGTAATGGTGAATAGTTGTTGTATGAGGCAGATGTGAGGGTGATCTGACTATTTTTTATTTTTATTTTATTTTATTTTTGTATTTATATACCGCCCCATTCCGAAGACTCGGGGCGGTTCACAGCTTTTATTTAAAACAATGACATGTGTCACCCTATTGATCACCAGGGTTGATTTGTGTGATCTAACTGGCTAGTCAGGTGCCTCTTTCCTCCCTCACCGCTCCATGTGCTTCTTCCTGAAAGCTGCACACTTGGTGGAAGAGGATGACCATATCAGATAGAAAGAGTGTACCAATCTTCAGTCAAGGGTATACAATAGCTGCATGAGGCAGTCGCTAAATGAGAACTATCTGTAATAACGTAGAAGAATCTATTATTCTTAAAGTAACTCACTAATAAAATCTAGCATGAACAAATGCATAGTACAAGTAATCTTCAACTTGCAACCATTCATTCAGACACTTGGGTCTGCACAAATTAATAGCACTGTTTATTGTCTCTGTACATTAGTTTTTTTAAGCAGCTGGTTAGAATATGCTGGTATTTAACTGATTTGGGAGGGAGAGGTTTTATAATTTGTATTTTATACTTAGGGTTAGGGTTACTTACAATAAAGTAATAGTGATATGCTATTTTGAAGATCTGCATCTGTTTAATAATAATTTTAAAATGTTGTGATTGGAACCTTTTTCTCCCAATCCCCACCCAAAAAGAGTTATATGTGTATATGTTTGTCTGCACTAAAAGCAATTCTTCACTCAAAAGCAAGGCAAGGCAATAATGATGTTTAGTTGCTCCAGAAATTCATTTCTTGTGGAACTTGTCCCCATGTTACAAAGGGACAAATATTACCCTTCTCTTGCATGTATGAACTATTAAAAAGTAAATTATATAAAAGAATGAAAAGTCTTTCCTAGATTTAAAATATTTTTTTCAGTTTATGTAAAGTTATAGTGTGTTAGCTGAAATATATATGTGGTTTCATTAGTTAAACCAGGAGACAAGAAATGAATAATTGTATATATTAGATATTTACTTGGATGCTACAACAATTACACAGTTTCATATATCTTATATCTTGCTTAAAAAAGAAGCCTATTAAATACTGGCTGAGAGAATAGCAAGTAGAATTGAGCAAAATGAAACCTAATTTGTTACATATAAAACTGGTACAACTTCAGACTGAATTTGACTGAAACATAAAATGTTACAATAGCAAAGAAAGTACTTTTTTTGTATAAAGCTTAAAGAAAAAGAAAGACACTTATCTCCTTCATTGTACATTAGTAAATGAATGGAGGTATGCAGCAGGGACCATATTTTTGAGGAAACCAGATATTAGGTCCAAAAATTACGATTAGAAAAGGCCTTTGGTTATAGGGCTGTCTTTTTGTGTTCCTGTAGCACCTCAATTCTTTTTCTGGAAGATCAGAAAATCAAGCTATATATTGCATGCTATGGGTCAGAGGAGTCTGTGAAATGGGGAGATGGGGTGCTGCATTAAGAAACATCAAAGATAGATTCTGTATGTATAGTATCATGTATGATTGTATGTTTCAGACAGCAGAATATTGTTTTCATTTTTGTATTTGAAAGGATTTGAAATATTTTCTCTTTAACAGGGACACACATTTAGAATAGAAAACATTCATTTCTCAAGCATTTAATAAAAATACTAGTAGAGTCATAACAATAGATAGCATGTAGTTTAACAAATAAGCACACAAACATACCTTTCATCTTTTCTTCCTTTTGTGTTTTAGGTGCAGGAAAACCACCTATGTATGGAGACTATGAAGCTCAAAGACATTGGCAAGAAATTACTTATAATCTGCCAGTCAAACACTGGTATGTCTTTATTTCAGTTTATATAAGGAGTGCCCATAGGCTGGTGTGGGGGGGGAATCTTAGCTGGACCATATAGCTTTGTACATAATTATGTAGAAATAAGATCACTTTTCTTCAACGTGATATCCCAAATAGTATTATAGGAATGCAATTATTTTTCAGATCCAATATACTATATTATGTCTGTTCAAATTTATCTCAAAAGATGTCATTATAATCATATTAAGTATCTATATCTACAATGGTTAGGCAGATTAATTAAACTATTAAATGGGTTTGCAAGTGTTATAGAAACATAACTTAGAAATTCCATTTCTAAAATATGGAGTTGAAGTAGAAAGCATTGGTTTCTCATCTTTGGCTTTATATCTGATGTCTTAAGCTCTGCCTTTGAATAGAAGTACATGCGTCTTCTGTGCCGTTGCTTCTCTTTAAGAAACCTAGTTTGATTGGAATCCGAAAAGAGGAGAAAAATTATAGCTGTATTACATTCCTGTTTACCCATTGGATGAGCAAAGCACCAGAGAGAAAGATGAAGCATTGAAGCTTTAGTTAGGAAAAACTAGTAATCAGTATTTACCTTTTCTCTCAACATATCATGGATAAGGGAAGGTTATGATTCAGGACAGATAATTGATTGGGAGGGTATGCTAATGGAAGTGTCTGCCTGAAGGAGAAAGCCCGTTGTCAAGTTTTCTCATCTTCCAGATGTAATAAAGTATTCAGAAAGAAAAAAAGAAACAGTGATATAGAAGTTCTGTCCTTCCCACACTCTTCCTTATTAAGCTATGCCTGTTTTGTAAATGAGTTGAAAGGTGCCGTGTTTTGGACATTGCAGGAATGCAGGCACAGCCAGTAGCCCCTCTTTTTTTCAAGCTTCTATTTCAAAGTTGAAGGTGCGATTGCTTAAGAGTCAGGTGAACTCTAACAATTCAGCTCTTCTAAAGCAAATACACCTTTTTCAGGCTCACACAAAATTCTAAAGAAAGCTGAACTGTTTTAATGAATGGCAAAAAGAGGCTGCATTCACATGAACGTTTCAAAATGTGCACAGCCCTGATGTTTATTAAATGTATTAATTTAATGTTCTAAAGACCAATGTTTATTAAATGTATTGTTTTAATTTCTGAAGACTCAGACTCAACATTTCCTTCCACAGTTAAAACAAAAGACTAAGACTAATAAATTTGGGATGAGTTGCTTACTAGAGCACACAGTCTAAAAGCTAATGAGCTAATGTATTGTCTCAGTATAAGGCTTCAATATAGAATACAGGGAAATGTTTTTGTGTAAATTCTATTTATACTTAATAATAAATAATATGTTTAAATTATGGGCAAATTGGGTTTGATGAAGTGGTGGGAGAGAGAAAAAAATTGTTCAGTTCCAAAAGATTAATAAGTATAAGAATTTACAAGTCAGAGAATAAGAGCCGGTTAAAGTGCACTTAGCTGCCATCAAAACATATAATTACAATTATTATTTTCTTTCCACTAGTTTACTCTTAGGTAATTAGAATTTTTCTTAATGTATGGTTGAATAACAGAGTACAGCAGTATCAAAAGTATATTTGGAAGCAATTTTATATTAGCTTTGTTTTGCAACAGCATCAAATATTTTGTGATGCATTATACTACGTGCAACTTGGTGTTTCTAGAAAGTTGCTTCCCTCAAAGTCTTTGCCTTTGAAGAGGCTGCAGTGACAACACTATGCATATATACTCAAGTGATATTGCATGTACTTCACGTTTGCTTCCTTTGTTCAGAAGCAAAGTATATTAAAAAGGTGGGCAATAAACTAGAAATGTGATTTGTATGTAGTTTTCCTATATGTGGTTTTCCTGAGCCAGAGGCATGAATTTAAATCTTTCTGCCTTCCCTATCTTGCTTTGCAGTCCATGCATATATTTATCAAAGACAATCTTGACAGCATCTTTTCTTCCTTATTGCTAGTTAGAAATATGGAATTTCTTAGCCTTCTCTTCATCAGTATGCACGAACCTTTTCTAATGGAGTCTGAATTAGAGGGCAATGCTGGATGAATAAATGAGATATTAACAAGTAAAATGCAGAATATTAATACTGTAATGAAGAAGTTAAAACTGTCCCGGTGTGAGAAAATTTAAATAGTGGGATAAAAGGGTAGAGATGCAGCTTTAAGAAATATGATTTATCATGAATTGTTCATAAGATACTTCAGGCTGCTTATAAGGTATTCAAGAAATATCATTTATTGCAATAAATGTCAGAAACTGGCTGCATTTGACTGGATAGACTGGAAAAACTAAGGACTTGCCCCTGGCAATTATAAAATACTAGTCACTCTGTTTCACACAGATTTAAAGGTTCTGATATCTTATTTTTGTAATTTTTATTTTCATTGCATAAAATCTTCTGAAGTCTTACAACTTGAAGATGTGTCTAAATTCTGATTATTCTTCACTCAGTTGTACAGTACAGAAGACTCACACCGAATGAACATTCTTTGCTTTTGCACTTTTGTATTGTTCCCTAGAGGATTTAGAGGACCAGTTGAATTTGTTACTATTGATAAGTCTTGAGCAGGTTCGTGATGCTTGTCACTTATTGTGTTCAAATTCTGTAGAGTCAACAATTTTTTACGTTTGGTTAAGGTGCAATTCGTTTTCAAAAGCTCATCCTTCTATAAGACAACAGTACCATCTGAACACATTTGACATAGAGCAGTTTTTTCTTCTAATGGCAGCAGTTTGTGTACTGAAAACAGCAGTCAGTCATTCCTTTTTATCTCGGATGTTTGTGTGTTTTTTCCAGTGAAAATAAGAGAATTAGATCTTGTTTTTTCCTAAATATAGGAAAACCTAACGTATATTGAAGACTAGAAAACCTCTGTGAAATCTTAGAACTATTTGAAAGACTTTAAAGCCACAGTGGCGTCTTATACAATTACGTATAATTAATATAAAAAGCACATTTTATTTCCATCATCATTCTTCAGACTATTATTTAAGAAACACTTATTCAGAAAACTGTCCAAAGATGATTTGGGGGGAGAAAAAAGCTTGCTTTCTCAGAAGCTGTCACAAAATAGCTTCAGATTTATATAAGAAAATAAAAGAGATATTGTCCCTAAAATATGCCAAACATGTTATATTTATTTATTTTACTTTATCTTTCAGGTACTTTAACACCAGTGACAATAATTTACAATATTGGGGCCTTGACTATCCACCTCTTACTGCTTATCACAGTCTTCTCTGTGCTTATATGTAAGTTAATTATTCTATAGCCAATAGTTTAAAATAATTCTTTAAAAAGAAAAAAAAACTATGCTAATTCAGAAGTTGTTTATATCCATAAGTGTTCTGTGGTATATTTGGAGATTAACATCCCTAATAAGATTTTTTTTAATGTAATGGAGAATAAGGAAAATGATTGGATATGGACATTATATACAATGTTTAAATTCCCAGATCACTGGATTGGGGTCACATCAAGAAATTATTTCCATATTTGTAGTTGCAGGGACTTGATGTCTATTTGTTCCTTTTGTTCCCCCTCTAAATTGGGAAAAGCCCTTCAATATAAATCCTCCAAATTTCCCCAAAAGCAACATTCCAGCTACTTTGAAGAATTCTAGAGACCATGCTTTGGGTGCAGGAGGCAATTGTGAGTTGCAAGTCGCCCACCTCTGTACAATTTATTTTATAATGTATTAGTTAAGGCATTCACATTATTTCATATTTTGCTAACAAGCTGCACATGAAAATGCTACCCGTATACCAAAATTGTTACAGATGAGACACAGAGAAGATTGTACATTGCAAATAGATCTTATATAAAGCCCAGGATTTATGCTTAAGCATCTAATTCTGTTTCTCCGGTTATATAAATAGATGTATCTTATGTTTACAAATTTGATTTTATATTATTGTAAATGGTCAAGGCATTTTTCATTAAGATGCTGAAATACTTTACAGCTGCGATCATACAATCCACTTACCACAAGCTACCCAGAGTTGTTGAGAGTTGAGTGGCACACAAATTTGATAAATAATTAGTATCAGTATCAGTATCATGGTAATAAGGAAAGGCTTTACGTGGGACTTCCCTGTTTTAATCTATAGCAAGGTAAAGAACAACATTTGTTCACAGTAATCAATATGTACCTATGTTTCTAGTTTGCAGAGGCCAATTGAGAAGTAGCTTTGAAGAGATATTACTTTAAACTTTAAAAATGACAGAAATCTTGTGCTGAAGGACACAAGAGACTTTAGACTTTATTTCTTATATTCTGTCTCAGGAATGGACAATCTCTCTAGATGTTTAAAACTGCAGTTCTATTGTAGATGGCTACGCTGCCTTGTGGTGACAGGGACTGAAATTAAAATATCAAGAGGACATTAGGTTGTCTATTCTATTCTTTATACAATTGTAACAAATTAATTAATGGCTACAATTTCCTTTTTTACTTTTATAAAAGAAATACAACTAGTTGATAAAAGCTCTGCATAGATCTAGAAAACTGTATGCTATTTTATTACCTTGAACTGGCTTTATAATACTATTGTTACAGTGTGGGTTTTACTTTTTTCTGTGGTCAACATAGCTATTTTTTGTCTTTAAAAAACCTCACTGGAATAGATACGTTGAAATTATCAACAGTGTTTTATTATTGCTTTTAGTTTTCAGAAATTGGCCTAAAACCAAATAATTCTTGTAAATTCATTTAAGGTAAAGAATATTATTCAGAATGGTCTCTGCTACCTTGTTTATATGTTAAAAATGTGAGGAATATGTTTACAACATTCAAAAGAAAAACTACTATGAGAGGTTGGTTTTTTACATTTGATGATTAAGTACCATTAAATGAACAGTTATTACAAATTTAGATTAATTTGTCATATTATAAATCTTATAAATAGGCATCTAAGAGAATTCTCTGTTTTTTCTTATTTGTAACTTTTTTAGGGCAAAGTTAATAAATCCCAGTTGGATTACTCTACACGCATCTCGTGGGTATGAGAGTCAGTCACACAAGCTATTTATGCGTGCATCAGGTAGGAATCCTTCCCCCCATGTAACTATACAAGGCATTTTATCTGATCCTATATTGTGTATTTGGAGATGCTCCATATAACAGGAGTTTGCAGAGTTTGATAGAAGTAATTATAACCTTTAATGACATCACTCTGCTAATATTAATACAGCTTTATACTAACAAAATACTATAATGAAAGAGATTGTTCAAGGCAAAGAGCTACATTACAGGATTCTGAATAACTTGCCACAGATAATACTAACATTTTTTTATTACACAAGATGAATGTTTCTCTTCCTAGAGGAATTTTCCTAGATTCAGTTTTAAAACTAATTATACTGAGTGAGAAAAAGAGATTGGACTTTTTAATATTCTCCATATTGTGGAAATTTTTGTGGTAACTATATACTTGACTTTATTCAGTTTTGACTAATGTAACAGGTAATTTTAATTGCTTATTATTCAATATTTAAATGTCATTTAAATCTGGTTTTAAATTGTTTTCAATTATTCAAACCATTTTAATATGTGGCTAAATAAATATTTTTAAATATTTTTGAGATACACATGATTATAATAGCAGTTACATTGTTTTATTTTACATTATATAATCAAATCTGCTTCATCTAATATGCTAGAAATATTTGAATACAAAAAGATCAATAAATAACAGCAGTAGAGTGACAGCTTGTCCTCTACTCCATATTATATAAAACTAAGTTTTTGATAACACTGAAGTTCATGTCAATAATTATCTATAGATGTGTACAAGATGATTACAATGCTAAATGAAATAGGAGCTTTGACTAATTCTAATTCCATATATATATAATATATACAATATAGGTGCTTTTCTTCCTTCAAGTGTTTTCAGTTTTTATGGAAATACTACACTACACATTGATAGAGTAGACCAGGAATGTTCAACCATGGCAGACCACACAGAATTCCCCAGCTAGCCAGGCTGGAGTTGAAGCCACGGGTCTTAAAGTTGCTAAGGTTGGCTATCCCTGGAACAAACATTACCCTCCGACACGTCCTGAAAAGAAAAGTGATTTGGTGACTTGGAGGATTATAGCAGCAAAGAAAGAACAAACAGACATTTGGATTGCTTGTCCAGTGCTCTTCTTGCAGTAGAGCTGGAAGTGTTCACAATTTGACTAATATGGGCCCAGCTTATATTTTTAGGGTGCTACTGAAATGGATGCTAATATGCAAATACAAGATTAAATGCTTAAATACTGTATAACAATATTTTTCTTATTCTGCAATATGCTTTTCCCAGCCATTTAAAAACTGCTAGTAATCTATATAGAATCATAACATTTAGTAGTGATTACTTTTACAATTAAATCAAAAAGATTATTGTTTTCACAAACACATTAATTGATATTAATATGGTGGTTAGTAATGAAAGAAAAACAAACCCGGCAATGTCATATGACTTTTTTATTAAGCATCATAAACAATTAATTAGTTTGTGTTATTCATTCTTCAGGAGTGAATAGAGTTGTGCAAAAAAATATATCTTAATATTAGTTTCTTCTTATTGCTGATTAACTTGGGCAGAATTAGACATTCCTCCGCCTCACCTCTTATGCTGGCCACAAACCTTTCCATCTGGTCTTTAGTAATTGACTGCATTTTAAAAATCACTAGAACCAAATTACCCTTGAAATAGTCTTTAATAATGCTCACGTCAACATGCCTGATAAATCACTGATGTATAAACCAAACAAATGGATAGACATTTTTTAACAATAGTCATTAAATGAGTGTTGTCAAGGTTACAGAATTCAATAATGTTAAATGTTAACCATTATTTTTATCCATTTTAGAAAATTCTCCCTCTAGTGAGTGTATATACTGAAAAAACCCTAATGTTTTGAAAAATCACTCATGTCATAGTTTGTCATTATAAAATAATTTAAAAAAAACCTAAATAACTTTCTTTACAATAATTTTATAATCATTATATAACAAATGAAGTGTACATACTCAAATGGCTGGTATAGTGGAATAATCAAACAATCAAATAATCAAATTATGAAAGTCATTATGAAAATGAACCTCTGTCCCACATATCACTCTCTCTTTTTTTTGAATTAGAAACTAGTCAACAGTTTCATTGGGTTAATATCAGCTTCTGAAAATGTTTTGTTTTGGTATATTTTGCTATGAATTTTTGTTATTGTATTTCCTATTTTTATAGCCTACCCCAATCAGAAAACTCTGGATAGATTTCAACAGAATAAATATAGAACAATAAATGAATTCTAAACACCTCCTTCAAAACAGATGCTTCTGGAAATAAAGCAGAGTCCAGATTTTGATAGTCTCCAGATACTTTGATAGCTTACAACTTCTCAACTCTTGCAGGCAGCCCAACAGAATACAATGATGGATGGTATCAAACACCAATAAAAGTTCCTAAAATACCAAGAACAACACACTCCCCTCTTTGAGGTACCAATAATATGTGCTCACTTCATTGAATGTAATCTCAAAATAATCTCAGATAACAGTACAGGATCCAGATTTGCTCACTGTTCAACTGGTATCTAGCCCATATGAGCAATGTTATCTGCCCAGAAAACCACAAAACCATTCAGTGAGCCTGTAGGTATCTTAACCCACCCATATTTCCCTAAAAACCTCTGATTGAGGCTGCTAGGAGAAAATCTACGAATGCAGTTAAGTGCAGAGAAATCATGTTATGCTTCTCTTGCTACTGATGTGCAGCTTAAAAATGAGCCTTTATCAGTACCTGGTCTGATGCATTTTTGGTTTTTCTGTGATTGCTACTTGTAGATGTCCTTTTAGTCGTTTTATTTCCCTTAATTCTTCATTAAACCAAGCAGCCACCCAGGATCATTAATTGGGAAGAGGAGCCCTTACAGGAACAATCCCATCAAGCACTCCAGTGGCCTCCATGTTCCAGAGGCCCTACGAGACACGATGGTGTTTTTGTTGTTTTTCCTTGCATTTTAAGTATTAGTAGTGCCTGTAACTAGGAATTCCTTCTTTATGATTGTACACACATAAGCACGCATACATGCAAACACATACAGAAACAGCCATGTTTGCACATATTATAGTCATCTAGGTGTGTATGAAATATGGACAGAAAATGTGGATGTAGATAATCCTTCCTCATTTTGGCCATGGTGGTTTAATCTTGATTAGATCATTTCAATGGAATGGAATGTTTATTAGGGGGGGGGTGTCAGTAAAAAAGAGACAAAGTGGCAACCTTCTAGCTGTGGATGGTGCCCATTTGATCAGGTTGCATTCCTGAGCCATAACATGCAGGGAAAAAGTATGAAGGGAAATTCCGTAAATGGTTCATAATGATAACAATTAAGGAAAAGCAGAATTAGAGTTATGAGAAATATTGGTTTGATTGTTGTATATAATTTTTTTGTCTTGCAGTTCTTGTTGCTGATATGCTAGTTTATATTCCTGCAGTAATCTTATACTGCTGTTATTTAAAAGAGACATCGATAAAAAAGAAGGTTAGTATATTTTTCTTTGCAACAAAAATAATGTATCTATGTGAAAAAGTAAGGAATGTAGTGGATAATCAGATAAACAATATTAGTCCAATTATGATTAAAAACATTAACAGTGCTCATTACAGTGTTTCACAAGAAACAAATATATGTCGATCTATTTATGTAAAACAAGGTTTACAATTAAAACATATGGCACAATTATAAAATTGATTAACATAGAGCCAGTTTGGTCTAGTGGTTAAAGTACCAGCCTAGGAAGTGGGAGACGGTGAGTTCTAGTCCCACCTTAGTGATGAAAGCCGGTTAGATGACTTTGGGCCAGTAACTCTCTTTCGGCCCAACCTGCCTCACAGGGTTGTTGTTGTGCGGAACATAGGGGGAGGATGATATAATAATATTCCTGGCACTAAAAGTTTTATATGGGATTGGTAATCTCAAAGATACGCTGTTTTAACTAGCTAACGGGGTCAAGTCCAAAAATGGCAGTGGTAAGCCTACAGAGAACCTTGTCTATTTCTTTGTGAATCACTGGCTCAAAAACCTCCCAGGTACCAATACAAGACACTACCTTTCATCTCATCAGATCTCAGTCCATGAAGCATCCAATTCAGAGCAGCTGTGAATGATTTCATACATAAAATCATCAGAGATACGTCATTCTTGTTTAGTGGGTGTTCATCAGATAACTTGCAAATCCTTGGGCCAAGCAAATCTCAGATCTTCTTGTAGTAAAATGTCTGTGTGTCATGATCATTTTACGTTTCTGAGTCACAAGGGTATCGTCAGCCATGGAAGTTCACTGGCTGACTTTGGGACCACCACTCTCTCTTGTCCAACCTGCCTTACACAATAGTGGGGGGGGGGAATAGAAGTCAGGAGCACCTTGAGTTCGTGAACAAAGGTTGGAATATAAATTTAATAAACAAATATTAAACGATGTGGAATAATTGAGTTATACTTTTGAAAAACAATAAAAAACAAAATAATATCCATTGCAATAGATTTAACACTACTTTGTTTGCATCTTTTTAGATGAAAGAAGTTCAGTGGGTTGACAGTTCCAGTATAATCTTTCTAAAGGAAATGAATATTCACATTTTACCTGTATTATTGATTTTGTTGTTGTTGTTGTTGTTCTCAGATTTCTAGTGCTCTCTGCACATTGCTTTATCCCGGTCTCATTCTGATTGACTATGGACATTTTCAGTATCTTTTTTTTGTTCTGTGAAGACAATTTTTTGTAATGCATAGATATTGTGGAATAAGTCTGTTGCTGTGTGGTTAAGAAAGGGGGACGGGTGAGGGAAGTCAAAGCAACATGTGGCACAACTAGAGTGAAAGCTACATTTTTCTGCCCCATTTTATTATTTTAAGACATAAATATTCTTTTCATGCCATCTCATTATATACTGTGGCATCAAGTAGGTTTTGGTGGCAGTGGACAACCAACAGAATCCTGTTATAGTTGCATATTCTTTATTAGCAAGCTCTTTACAGATTGTTGCCCTTAACAGAACAAACATATATAATTCCGTGAGTCTTGGTTTTGCTTTGTGGGGAGTGCTGTTTCTCTCTTATGACTTTGACCTTTTGGGCTCTGTAGCATTTTGTTTTGCTATAAACTACAAACAAATGGAGCTCTACCACGCTTTGCCCTTCTTCTGCTACTTGCTAGGAAAGTGCTTCAAGAAAGGCCTGATGCGCAAAGGGTGAGTATCTTTACAAGCTGACATCCAGAAAATGGTCCTGGAATGCACTTAGGCTGTTTTGCCTTGGGAATTTGTGCATGTCATTCATTTCTTGATTAGCTTTTGCAGTAGGGATTCATGTCATCATCATCCCCCTTCCCCCAGAGAAGCATGTTTCTCCTAAGTCATTAAATAACATACTAAATAGTTTTAAGAGTCTATAGTGTATCAAAATACACACAACTATCTTTTCTCTTCAACACCTGTCATTAGTTAAGCACAGGTCACAAATGTACACCCATATTTAGAAGATAAGAGTTTAGAATGTTTTTTTCTTCTTGGGGGTGGCAGGAAAAGTATATTTAACAGTTTTAACTTTTCTAACAGATTTCCTACTTGGAAAAGTAAACTTTAAGTTTGAAAGTACTATACATAAAAAATCTCTTTCTTTGAGGCTTGATCTTTTTTCTTTTTCTTAACAGGTTATGGTTGTTGATGAAACTGTCTTTTATTGTCATTCTTTCTTTTGCGATCTGCTGGCTCCCATTTTGTACAGACATTGAACAAATTTTGCAAGTGCTCAGAAGGCTCTTTCCAGTAGATCGAGGTTTGTTTGAGGTATGCCTCATGTTCCTCCTCCCAAGCTTCTTGTAAATGTTTTATATTTTTAGCTCCCTTGAGAAACCTTCACTTTGACCCTTAGGGATTTCATGTGGAAGATACACCAGAAGGCTAGTAATATGATCTGGCTTTTCTGACTGTCATTTCTTGCCAGTTATTTAATCCAGCATTTAGCCCCTAGCTCAGCTGGCATCTTCTAGGATATTATACAAATAGAATTAATCCCATCGTCAGATCTATAGTTCAGGCATACATTTTTCAAATATATTCCACAATAATAAACAATGTCCTTGCACAATCTAGAGGTTTTAAAAAATAATTCAATATGAAAAAAAATGAATTCAATGTTTCTTTAAAAAATATATTCCAAGAGATTGGATTAATGCTCAAATTTGCTTGGTTATAATTTGTCCTGGTGGAAAATTTACAGTGCTTGGCTGAGGTAAAGCCCTAAGATGTTTACCATAAACTGGATGATTTTATTACTGGTATTACTTTTATTAATTTCTTTTTAACCAGACAGAGAAATAGTGATATATACTTTGCAGCAGACTCGCATCTGAAAATCATTAAGTACAGCAGTGGTGATGGCACATCGTAAGAAACACTTAGGATCTTATTCCCAAGTCATATACTGACTGAAATGTTACACGATGAAATAGAAATAGAAATGTGACATGAAGAATAGAAATTCATAAGCTAAAGGACTGTCAAGCAGTTTGTTTTTCTGACTGTTAAGCTCACTTTATGTTTAAAAACAAAAGAAACATATTGTAGATTTTAATGAAATGGGTCTGTATGATTTAAAAACTTCACAGTTTATTCAGTGTTAAGATTTTTAGAGCTGGCACAGGAGTGGCTGATTGGGATATTAATCTGGTTAAACTAAGAAACTGTCTACTAAGCAACGCACAGTAAGTTTATCCTGGGGTGCCTATGACAGGTTCTTTGAATTGATTCCTATTTACAGACATGTCTTCAGTGCTGATAACTGTAAAACTTCACTGGCTATTAAGCTGGCACCTTATATGTTGGTGGTGCTGCCAAGCACTTGTCACCTTCAGCAAAATTGCAGTGTGCGTTTGTATTCTTGTAAGAGAACAAGGAGATTGTTCGGTTGTTTGTAGTAGCTTTCTTGCTGTTATGTCTACACAGCTGTGATTCAAGCAGCTGTTTAGGGATGAGTTTCATGAGTATGCTAGCTGTGTGGTTACAAATTTAATTTGGAAAATGATCCTAGCACAACTGCTAATGTCTTTAGACTTCGTGATTTATTAGGAGTTAACTCTGTCATTGCTGGCAGCTAGCAAGCGGTGCTAAATATGTACTAGTAAGAGAATGTGGCAGAATGTAGTGTGGCTTCACATTTGAAAAAATGTTTCATGTTGCTTTTTAAAATATGGATAATACATAGTTATAGGTAGTTTTGTAACATTGACGGTCTGTGGTCTCTTCAAAAATCTATGATTTTATGAGAAGGCTAGACAGATACGTTTAATTTCATGTAGATGATTTCTTCCATTCCATGTATGTAAAATTATGCTTTACCTTCAAAATAATGCAATACATTAAATATATTTTCAGGATAAAGTAGCCAATATTTGGTGCGCTGTAAACATTCTTTTCAAAATAAAGACAATCCTGACAAGAGAAACACAACTTAAATTAAGGTATGTAATTATCAAACTCCCCAAGCAGTTTCCTATTATGGTTTTAGCAAAAAATGTATTTCAAAGGATATAAATAATTTAGAATTATTTAGATTTAGAATTATTTATGTTATATAGAACCATACAGAATTATATAATTAAATGGCCTTAATCAAAAAACATTATTTCAACATTTTGTGGAGCTGTTCTCTGCTTGCTGGTTTATTCATTTGTTATTGAGTCGGACGTAGCTGAATCGATAACATCATCATTATGAAAGGAACCTTATTTCTCTTCAGTAACTATAAAAACCGAGCAATACCAAAGTGTTCCTAAACAATTCTCATCTGATTCTTGATTTAGAATTAATCTGGTTATTGAAATCAATGGTTTTAATATATTATTACTTTATTTTTAGTTTTGCTTTAACATTCCTGACTGTACTTCCCAGTTGCATAAAACTGACTCTGCAACCTTCGCTCAGAGGATTTAAATATGGCTTGGTAAGTGTATAATAACAGATATTTAAACATAAAAATTCATAGTTTTGTAATATATAATAATCTCTTTTCCTTATCTCTATTATAGTTGATAGGGATGTAGAGAAGAGAAAAACAACAATTCCAATCAGTGATTCCCTATAAAACAATCAGTTGGGCAAAATGCTGCTGACTTCTCCATTCTTAACTCCCCCTTTCCTGCTTCATTTGATCATGTGACCTAGCATGGAGACTAGGGAGTTGGAAAGAATTTAAGAAATTACATTCTGCGTGCTTCCTCTAATTTATTTGTGTGTGTGTGTGTAGTGGTTAAGTGTTGGCCTAGAAACCAAGAAACCATGAGTTCTAGTCCTGACCTTAGGTCGGTCAGCACTCTCAGCCCAACCCAAATCACAGGATATGTGGTGGGGAAAAATAGAAGAATAAGGAGTATTATCTATGTTTAATATGTATGCTCACTGCCTTGGATTACTTAAAAAGTAATAAAGGCGAGGTAGAAATCTAATAAACAAAATAAAATAAAGCATTTCTTTCCAAAGGAGGCCATCAGTAGCAACTTAAAACTCCATGTTTTGTTCCTTTTTTTTTCTTTTGCCAAGAATTCCTCTAATTTTCCATTACTGAAGGAAAGTAACATAGTAAAATTGATAAAAACAATTTTGGAATGAAATATTTATTTAGCAAAAATACAAATTATACTGTAGTATTAGGAATCATCATAAAGTGGAAGGTTTTTACAGGTTATTTTGATAAAAAAAAAATCCTGAGTTGGGGAAATACCCCAAATCTATCTTTTATAATGCTTTGTCTATCATCTTATTGTAACTTGTCCATTTTTTAAGATTTATCAAGTTCTTTTAGTATCCTAGAATGCAGCCTATGAGAGATTGATTTGTGGAGTCCTTGATGCTTTCTGAGCTTGGTTGTTTACTTGCAAACATTTCATTACCCGCCTAGGTAACATCATGATTATGGCACATAATGATGGCACAAGTTACCCAGTTGGCTAATGAAATATCCTGAAGCAAACCAAGATCAGAGAGCATCAAGAACTCCACTGTTCAATCCTGTGAATCACATATATTCTCTTCTGTTGGAGCTAGCTATTTTCCATCAATTCTTTAAGGATCTTCAACTATGGTCTCTAATCTGTCATCAACTCATGCACAAAAAGTTAGGAGATATTTTAATCCATAAACATTATTACAGTAGTCTGTTTATAATGTCCATGGAGTTACTTGGCAATAAAATAATCCATGTTAACTTCATTCACAATATCTCATTGAACAGTAAGCATGGCTAATGAATAACCTGTTTAAATGAGGGGAATGGGACACTTTGCCACAGCCAACTTGCTGTGGACAACTCACCATGGCCAACTTGCTCCAGCCAACTCATCATGGCCAATTCACTGCAGGAAAACTCGCCACGGACAACTCACCGCAGGAAAACGTGCTGCAGGACAATTTCACAATTTTATTTAATTATTTTAAATAAATAAAAAATATTTTAATTTTTGTCATTCACATTTCATTCTGTCCCTCCTTTTGTATCCTTTCTTTAATGATTCTATTCCACAATTTCTTTGGTATTAGTGTAACTCTTGTCCAGCAGTGAGTTGTCCTGTGGTAAGATTGCCATGGCAAGTTGTCCTGCAGTGAGTTGGTTGTGGCAAGTTGGTCATGGCGAGTTAGCCGTGCTGAATTGTCATAGACCCTAAATGATAGGCTCTTGCACTGTTAAAGGTGTTTGACATTGAACTGCTACTTGCAATATTTGTCAGAATACTGAAAAACATAAAGGTGTAATAAAAACCAATCATAAAACTTCTCAGCCAAATTTAGTATTTCAGATCAGAGAGGGAAAGTACAGCTCTACCATACCAGAAGCCTATTTTAAATCCTTCTCAATTTTTCTAGATCGCTTAGGTTTTACATCAGTGATTTGTCAGTTATGTTGATTTGTTTAGATGCCCTGGTGAGTCACTTACCTGGTTGATGGTTCATGCTCTCATCAACAACTAATCAGCTAATAAAGCTATCCAAGTGGACATGCTGCTAATTTACAGCTTTTTATCATATTGTGAGCCTTGGCCATGTAGCCATATTTTGTGATATAAATAAAAGCTTTTGGTAATAAAAGAGTGGAACTGATTGGCCATGATTAATAGCACAAAAATGTTCTACGTAGACCTGTCGATAAAAGTAAAAGCAGATCTTGTCTGCTTTTAACATTCTTAATTTTCTTTTTCAAAGGTTTGCTGTTCATTGTCTTTCTTTCTCTTCTCATTCCAAGTGCATGAAAAATCTATTCTTCTTGTTTCGGTGTAAGTAATATTTTATATTAAAATACTTTAATTATTATATAAAAAATTGGTACCTGGAAATATGTGTGAGAAAAACTGTAGTGCTAACAAAAAGGTCCAAGCTCCTACACAAGGACAATACATTTATATAACATGTGAGTTGTGTGTCCGTGAATTTCTGCTCTCCCATTCTAATAAAATTCCGGAAGGTGAAATCATGGACTTTTCTTAGGTCCCGGAATACTGAGTATGCATTGAAGCTGTAGCTGATTAGCAGTGATCATGCAGGCAGATTCTTTTATTGCAGAGGTATCAAGGACATGAAGTATTGCTTACTCCTATAGAAAGATCCATTATTTGGACCATTAATCCATTTATTTTGTTGTCCTAATATTTTTTTATCATTATCAGGGAAACAGCAGCTAAAAAGGTATTATGTTTCTTAAACAATGCTTTTGAGCTTATATTTCTGTTTTCCCCTTAGACCAGTCTGCTTAGTTATACATGAAATTCCTTTTATATCTACATGGTTTCTTCTAGTTTCAACTTTCAGGTGAGTTTGAATGTTATTTCTAAACAATTCTTCGTACTTTGAGAAGACATTTTAAGGTTTATTTTACATTGTAATTTTTTTTGCTTGTATAACCTTGCTAGATTTCACAGTAATTCATGTTTCCCTTTACAGCATGCTTCCTCTTCTATTAAAGGATGGCCTTCTTTTGTCTTACACTGTCACAATGTTGGCTTTCCTCCTGGTGTGTACAACTTCTTTTTCAATATTTGAAAAAACATCTGAAGAAGATCTGCAGCTAAAAAACCTTTCCAGTTACCTAAGGAAATACATTACTTGGTTCAAGACATTTTCAAAAGTTATGAAGAGTTTAGTAAGTAACTGTTACAAATATATATTATGTGCACTAATTTTACTAAGAGCATATGCATGGTTTGCATTTGTTTTTCTTACCAAAGCACAAAGCACTATATTAAGTTGCCAAACTTCCTCAGTTAAACTATTGAATTACATTATTCAGTAATGCTGTTATCAAACAATTGCTAGAATACTTTTCAGCATTACTTCTGAGCAGCATCTAGCATCTTATAATCATAATCCTTCAAGTTGACTAATAAAATGAATTCCTTCACAACTGTGCATTACCATGTTAGTAATGCAGTGAGCACTTTATATACATTAGCAATAGTAGGATTATTTTTCTACTTGAAAAATGTATATATTTAATGGCATTTTATTAGCATCAACCCTGGCAACTGGTAAATATGATGTTATGCTGCGGAGGCATTGAAGTAATTGAAATATTTATTAAATTTATATGCCACCCAATGAAACCACTTATTGGGCAAAACTGTAGTAACTGTCATGCCTTTTCTCTTTTCCTACTTCAACGTCCAGTTTTTCATCTCAGTAACTCTGATGAGCATCCTGACTTTAATGAGTGCTACGATGGAACCTCCAAAGCATCTACCAGATTTATTTCCAGTAGCTGTCTCTGTTGTATCCTGCTTACATTTTCTCTTTTTCTTACTCTATTTTAACATCATTGCAATGTGGGAATCAAAAGATGGTCGAAACCAGAAAAAAAATTATTAATTTCAAGTGCCAACTTGGAAAATTAATAGCTCTTACTTGGGACATACCATTTATGTTTCCATATAGACCTTTGCCTTAAAGTATTCTATAATGGAATGCAATTCTTTTTGTCATTTCATGTATTTTCTAAGAAAAGCCGGATGAAAATATTTACATGTTAATATGTGCTGTTCACAAGAGACTTGTGCTTACTGCTTCTCTGTGCAGTAAAAAAAGAACCCTTGACACTTGACAGTAAGTTCAAAATAAATCCAGAAAATAAGAAGCATCTCAACAATCTGTGCAAGTTTATTTTAAACAGTATAATACCCCAATAATTTAATAATGTTATGATTGAATTTGTTTAATGTACTTCCCAAAATAAAACATGTTGACGTTACTGATTGTATGTTACAGCAATTACTCATGTCTATTGCTACTAAGTGCTATCTCTTACAGTGTATTTGATTACATATAATAAATTGCCTTATACTAAATTTCAGTATCCTCTCTATTATAAGCTTAAAATCATCAAGGTCAAGTGTCAAGTGATTCAGTGTCGTCGTTCATGCTTTCCTGACAGTCTTATATCAGTATTAACCTCAATAATATCTGAAGGCCATAACAGGAATTACAATGTATAGCTATGGTTAATACTTTCCATGTATATCAACATGCAAACCTTATAATATTGGGAGATCTTCTCACATAAACATACGAGTCCTTGTGGTCATTAGGGTTCAGATAATTAATTTAAGAGTAGGGAGACCTGGGTTCTAGTCTTTTCATAGGCATGGAAGCTGGTTATGTAATTTGGGGCCAGCCATGCTTTCTCTTCTGGACTGGAAAGTTGAAAAACATCAATCTACCAACGTGTTGAACTAAGAGGCCTTCATCCTTCAGCAGACTGAGAGAAGATAACCTCAGTTCAGCACTAAAACTAGAATGCATAATAAACAGATCACTCAGAAAAACTCAAATCAGGTTGCAAAATCAGGTTGTTTTGCATATTATCTTGTAAGACACTTGCTTTTTCATAATGTGAAGTTTAAAGGCAGTTTTACAATACAAGGACCTAACGAAAAATATTGTTTCTTTGATTATTTAGATTTCCATTCTGACCAATGGAAGATTTAAAACAATTTTGCTTTTCTGTTATATGTGAACGTCCTCAATAGAGATGCAACTAAATACAGTAAATCTTTCTTAGTCAAAGATCCATGTTCAGTTGACTTTGGATATCATTCTGTATTTTTCTTTTCCTTTTCCTCAAAGTATACAGTGAGTATGTATGCGTGTGTGTGTGTGTGTGTGTGCTTGCTAGCTTGCCCTAGGGCTAGGCTTTCAATGATGATTCTGGGATGAATGTAAACTTCTAAGTTTTGAAGAAACGGATGGGGTTCTCTTTGACATACCATATGTAGTCTGAATCCCTAGCATTAATGGTAAGTAAAAGTGACCAGATAACTGATTTGGGGCTGGGTTGAGTTACAGTAATGATAAATGCATATTTGCATGTGTTCTTTTCCTTCCTAAAAGGTTAGTTTCATTTATAAGTGGTAGGAAAGAGATATTGTTGTGTATGTGGACAAGTCTATTCATGTAATACTGATGTGTCGTAACCATTCTCAGGCTGCATTGGAATTTCAAGCATTATTCCAAATATTATCAGATTTGAATTTAAACTTTTATATTGGATAAAGTTTTTTAAAATACAGACACAATATGTCTACTTTCCATAGATTTTTCTCTAGATTCAGCTACCTACTAGAAATACATGTACGGAAAAATAATATTCCATTTTAACCTTAGTAAACCATACCAATTAAATAGTACTGTTGAATTTGATATCCTTCTGTTGCACACAAATTAGATGTAATTTGGGGGATCTGTCACAACTTTGAACAGTTGCAAAGTGACCAATCATAAATCAAGGGCTACTTGTATTGGTCTCATGTTTTTATTACCCTATGCTATCCTTTTTCCCACCCAGTAATCAGAGGGCAAGAGCAAGTGCTCATTAGCATAGAAAAAACTTAGTATTATATGCATTGTTTCCTTTCTCCTTCTCATGGTTTTCAGTACAGGGAGTTATCTGATATTTACTTATATAGAAATATAAAATGGCTGTTTACTTACACAGCTATTATTGAAAAAGGGGAAGTGCCTAAAACTGGTAACTATGATGTTTTAGTAGTTGACATCCTTTGGAAACCTGTAAAGAAGTAAATTCCACTAAAATCAGCAAAAGAACTTGAAATTAAGAAATTTAGAACTAGCTATGTTGTATAGTAAAATTGTGTTACAACTTGGTGTAAAACATTAAGCTCTTTGGAATCATGTTGATATGTATGATTAGCAATTACCTTTTATGAATAATCCCTTTTTTCTGCCTTTAAAACTAAGATCAGTTCTGTCCTTCAGTGTGTGTGTTTTCATACAACATACATACATTTTAGAAAAAAATACTTTTTAACACTGAATGTCAAAATGAAAAAAACTGGTAAATGGAAAATTATCAAATAAAAGTTTGACTGTATTAAAACTAAACGTTATTATAATTTATCAGATTTATCTCTTGCTTTTCCACAGGAAGACAATTTCCCATACAGAGCATCCCCCCCATCCCCATCCCTCAAACCATCTTGTGAGAAGGGTTGAGCTGAGTGTGTGATTGGACCAGTGTCATTCAGTAACCTTGAACTGAGCCCCTCCACTCCTGGTCCAACACCAGAACCACTACACTAAACTAGTCTAATTCATACATTTTGAAACCAGATGGTGATGTTTCCCAAGCATGCCAATATGGTACATAATAGTTCTATACAAGCAGAAGCACTTTCTACTTTTTTTAATGCTGTTTCTATTGTGCCTTCTCATGAGCAGCTTTTCAAAAGGCATAAACAGCTAAACACGAAGAAAAATAAGAAAAAGGAGCTATAAGATATAATGGTTTATGTACAAAGAGCAAATGCAAATTTAAAGCTCCAGTCATCTCCAGGCCTATTCTCTCTGATTGATAGACAGCTACTGATTTATTTTATTTATTTATTTTATTTTTTACATTTATATACCGCCCCATTCCGAAGACTCGGAATATGATTGTGTTGGTATCAAACCTGCATGGAAAAATAATGTAGTTTTGCTCTTTCTACTGAATATATAGGCTATTTAACTCTTACGGAGGCCCGTTCAATGGTAAAGCATTCATTCATGTTCCTGAATTTTAGCACCCAGTGTTAGACTGCTACAAGCCCTCTGTTGCAGTGTCTTTACACAATTTAACCCTGAATAAGTATAGATGGGCCTTTTCTAAAGCTTGTTATAGTAATCTTCTGATTTCATTAACCTTCTTATCCTTGGAGACACTGTCCCAATAGCTCTAGGGAGACACATATGTGTTCCAAATATGGTATCCTGAGATGTGTTTTTTCCTTTCCAATTGCTAAATTTAAGAATCATACAGATAGCAATAACTATACCACTTCACAGTGCTTTCCAGCCCTCTTTAAGCAGTTTACAGAATCAACATCTTGACCCCAACAATCTGGATCCTCATTTTACCGACCTTAGAAGGATGGAAGGATGGAAGGCTGAGTCAACCTTGAGCCGGTTAGACTCAAACTGCCAAACTGCATTCTGCAGTACTGCATTCTAACTACTGCGCCACCGCGGCTCTTAAATGTTATGTTCTTTTTTTAAAAGAGATGACAATTCTTAATTCACATTCTAGGTTGTCAAATACCTTTAATGAGTTATACAAGTACATAAAATATTTGACTTAGATGCATTGCTCTTTTGTTTTATAATTTCTTGGTAATGAGTTTTCTGAAGCAATCTATTTTCTTTCTCTTTTTTGTAAGAGAAAGAAATAATAAATAATAAAGACTGCTAGTTAAAAGAAAATAAGAAAGTAAATTTCAAGGTCCCAGTCTTTGCTATTCCTAAACTAAGCTATTACCGGTAGCAATTTAGAAAAGTATAAGTTTTCATAAAGCAAACAAAACATTTCATTATTTCTGTTCAAAATTGTCTGCCTTAAAAATGTACCCCTAATATGCAAACTGAAATGTGAAATCATTTATGGGTCCCAATGCATTTAAAGGTAGTCGTCACCAACTGTTATTGGGACTGGGGTCACAAATAATCAGTGGAACAGCTTGCCTTCAGAAGTTGTGGGTGCTCTATCAGTGGAGGCTTTGAAGAAGAGATTGGACAGCCATTTGTCTGAAATGGTATAGGGTCTCCTGCTTGAGCAGGGGTTGGACTAGAAGACCTACAAGGTCCTTTCCAACTCTGTTATTTTGATATTCAGTCATAAGATGTGTGGTGTCATGACTACACTTACAGCATTAATTCCAGCGTTGCTGTCATTTAGATAAATCCCAGATGGTCATGTCCCACAGTCATGTGACCACCATTTGTGATGGCTTCCCTATTGTTAGACACTGGTAGCAAAGGTCACAGCTGGTGATCACGATTGTGGGATTCTGCAATATAATTGTGAGCCAGTTACAAAGTGCCTGAATCATGATGGTTGTAAATTTGAGGACTGGTCAAAAAGCTACCATGAGGATGCTGCGATGGTCACAACTACAAGGATCCATGGGTAAGTACCCCTCGTTTAGTGCCTTAATTTGAAATGGTCACTGAACAAGTGGACATTAAACAAGAATTACCTTATATTAGAACTAGTTTAATTCTTATGCTTGCAAATACTATTTCACAAAAATACTTAACCTTTTAAGGATTGTGCTTCAATGTATTTAGCAGTTTGAGTTCCAATAGCACAAAACATATACCGGTGTTAGATGGTTTCACTAACAATAAAAAAACTGATCTTCACTGAGAAACCAACTTTGCTAAAACTAATTGCATATACAATGCTTGGATCTCATAAGTCTTTATTAACAAATGAAGGGTTATATACAAAGATAAATGGCATATTTGCTTGAATTTGTGTGTGCTGATAAGATAAACAATGTGCTGTAAATTGGCAAGGCATCTTCATTGTTTGTGGTAGAATTGGCAGGCCATCAGAGGCAGCATGGAGCATATAATTACTGTGAAATTTGCAGTTTGTTTGAAGGCCTGGGAAATAGCATCCATCTCTAAAAGTAGGCCTTCTTTCAACATGTAGCGAAAAGCTCATTAAAGAATTTTTACCAACATTGGGCAAGTTTTCTTAAGTTTAGAAAGGAATAGAAGGAATACAACATAGAAGGAATACAATTTATGCCATTACATATTTGCATAAAAAGCTATGGCAAGTGTATTATTTACATTGAGATTAACTAGTTGTACAGATTGTAAAGTTTAAATTAGATGCAAGAAACTGTATCTAGATGTGCACCTGCCTGGTACACTGAGCAATCCTTAGCTGGTATTTGCTGGAGAGATAGATTTACAGGAGGTTTTTTTTTAACCTTTTAAGTAGGATCAGGCAGTTGGAGAATCTTGCAGCCAAGCTTGATATATTCTTAAGACCTGTGGGTTTTTTTAAAAAAACACACACACAAATGATTAAAATAACAGGAAATAGCACCAATGTTACACTGTTTACCATTGCTTTTAATTACAATTAAAAGATACAACATACAAGCACACACAAAACCATTGGGAAAGAAAATATCCTGTTTTCCTTGATGTGCAAGGAAACATTTTTTACAATACAAATGCTCACTACTATTTTAGTTTCTTATTTAAAATGGTAGCACAGCCAAAGGTCTTAATATTTCAAGAAAAACAGAGGATGATGTTTAACAATGCTGTTATTTTCATGCTGATTATTTGGTCTATGTGGTACAAATAAATGCTCTTAATTGCTTTGGTAACAGGCAATTTATAGCTACCAAAGAACAAGTAATAACACTTAAGTGTTGGAAGATTTGGATTCTGAAACATGTATTATGGATTACTATAATAATACAAATGAGTTTATGTCTCTTCAGCAAATTCCCTTTTTTTACAATAAATGGAGGTTATTTTTCTATTTTCTAATTATGCACTCTGCTAATAAAAACTCAAGGATTATGAGATATAGTGAGAACATGCATTCCTACTACTACTGCTGCAGCTGCTGCTTTTGGAGGGCCACAGAGTCAACTGTCAGCCCGACAATAACTCATAATCTACTGGAATTCTCCTTTATTGTTTTTAGATAGGCAGTGATACTTAAAAGTTTACGACTCCTTTTGAATTTTCTGACAGTAAGGAGAAACATAACCATATTAACAGACTCTGTTAATCAATCTTTCTCTTTGGGGTGCACTCCTGGTTGCAGAAGTGTCCCCAATGGAAAGGAAGAGGATGGTTGCATAAACCATTCAGCAGATGCTCCACTCAACTCCACCAGGACCCTGCTTGCTTTATCTAGGATTATTGGTGAACTCACATGTACTATCCTCATGCTTGGTGTACAAGGAAAGTTGAAAATTAATGAGGAGAGAGTTTATCTGTTGGCTTAAATAGTAACATTGAACACTCTTATTTTGCACTACCTAAGCAAGATGAGAAGATACAAGTTGTTGGCAACCAGTACTCATATCTAACTAGATCTGAGCAACTGTTGTGCCTATGTACCAGCATCCTGAGCAAGACTATTCTCTGGAACAGGTTATGTAGAGACACTCCATGATTTAGTAGCAGAGTTATCCCATACTTCCTGAGACAAAATTGCCTCTATGGATCTCTACTGGGACTGAAGACTGGTTGCTTTTTCATTGCTGGTAGATCCCTAGCAGCCACTTGCCTTCTGCCTACCTCTCAATGGGAATGCTGCCTCCTAGACATTAGCTCCTCTGGGTTGCATTCATAACAGATTATTGACTCACCTGAGAAAGATATACCTCCAATTTGTGTTAAGAATATGTAAAATGCTCTGACATCAAATAGTAGTTTTAATAAAATCATTTGTGGTGATTTTTTTGAAACTTTTATTTCATGTTTTCAATGTCCTGACCATTTTAAGTGCTGTGTTCTGGATGGTTATTCTATCACTCACGTGCAAGTTTCTTTTTCCAAACTTTTCCCCATGTAGCTAGTATTGCACCTGCTACTATTGGTTTACACTGAATAGAATAAGAGGAGGAGAGTATTGAAAGGAAAGTACACTGCCAAACAGAATAAGACAACTGCAGGGGTGTTGGGAAATCACTTTGGTCTTTTTAAAAAATATTTTCTGCATCAAAAGTACATATGGATAAACAAGTTACATTGTTCATAACCATACATTCCTGTTTTTGCAGACAAGTAATGTAAAAAGTGTGTGTGTGTTCATACATGCATTTCTGAGCTTTGCAGAGTTACTAATGCTGTCTTTGTTTGTTGAGCTTTGGTACATCCCCATTCTGTGTAGTATCCAGCATCTTACTAAAGCTGGGGTTCAGGATATTTTTAAGATCGCCAAACCTCTCTTGGCTTATTGAGTGTCTAGGATTTACTTTCTGCATGCTCTTATGTTGGCCTGCTGAGCTTTTGGACTGTGTTTCAAAACGCCAAGGATGAAGAAACTCTATTGCTTTCTCACTGGCAGCAAAAAACCCCAAAAAACCCCCTGCTTTTGTTTTGTGCTGCATTAAGTTCTATTGCTCAACTTCTGCTGATTCAGCTCCAAGTATATATGCTTCTTTCATCCCCTGAGCAGTTCAGAGCGCATTTTTCTTTCTAGTTGAACAACCTAAGACAGTGCTATTCGTTGTTTTTCTTACTGCTGTACTCTTCAATAAAGTTATATTTAATAATGTAAGAGTTATAAGCATCAGAGCTACAGTGCAAACTGCAGCCCACTTGCTCTGGTGCTATAACAGTAACAAGCAAGAAAGCAATATTTATTTCATAGAATGAGAGGGAGAGCAGGCCACTATGCAACTCAGAATCATCCACTTTTCAGTGATGTTAAAGCACAGGGCTGCCATCTTAAATTCCAATACAATGTTTGGAATTGATACAATGCTGATTCTGTATTACATGTAAATTTTGTTTGATGATAAGAAAACCATGGTCCCAAAAATACTATATACTGAAATGAGTACAACCTTATCCTGACTTAGTAAGGAATAAATAACATTCAACTTGATGAAGATTACTTCATGAAAATTTGTTCTAACTAGCACTGATCTAGCACAATGTGATTTTACAAAATTACAAAAGCAAACTGAAATATGTTCTGAAATATGACCATCTGATGAAAGCTGAATAAAATGCATTTCTAAAAACAAAGATCAAACTACATCTTGAGTACCCATGTAAAAGTCAAACTCTTGAATATGGCTCAAAATGAATCCTTATCAACTTCACATTGATGACCATCCAAAATTTAAAACAATTAAAAACATCCTAACAAATATTATATATATACATTAAAATACACACAAAATGGGATTCCCTCTGAATAATGCAAGTATGGAATTAAAACCTATGAATATACAATTGGATTAAAGAATGCTTTTTTGATTACATATCTGAAACAGCACAATATCTTGCAAAATATTTTACCATTTGAGAATCACCAATTTGCAGAGAAAATTATGATCACATTTGAATTGTTTTTCCAGTGACTAATTCAATGAGACGAACACTTGAAAGAGTTTTTTATAAATTATATTACACTAAAAACTTAATGCTGACAGAGGTCTATAATTCCTGCAGAAGTTCCCATTACATGATTTTCTATACGTTTAAAGCATTAATGTCTCCTCACCTTAGCCAATGAGAGATTTCAGGAATGCAAAGCTATTGGCAAGTTGGAGATTCTCTGCAAAACAAGAATAACTTACACTTAACACGATGTTTTAACATACTCAAGTTGCAGTTCTTCCCACTTATAAATGAGCCATTATAGAGTACAACCTACTATTAAATTCAAATAAATGTGAAGGCTGAAGATTTTTCAACAGTAGTGGCCAGAAGGGATATTTATTTACTTTTTAAGGATTATTGGTGTCATAACTATGAAGCTGGATGAACTAAAAAAAAAACCCAAACCCAAAATGCAATACACTCAAAGTTATTCCCATTCCATTTCCATTGCATTAGTCATTTTGTCCTGTTCTTATTATAGTCACAATTACAGAGAAAGGGACCGCTGTTGTTAAAACTCTGTTTTCGCACTTTCACTCCCCACTTTTCTCTCTCACAAGAAAGTGTAGGAAGTTAATTTTCCAGAGGTAACATGGGACATTCAACTTCAAGTGGCATTTGTAACTATTGGGTGAAGTCAATAAGAATCTCATCCATATCACAAGAGACCACAAGCTCTCTAAAAGTTTATTCTGGATTTTTGCTTTGATTTTTGCAAGCGCATGCAAAGGTAAGAGCATTTTAAGCCACGTGCAACTCCAAAGTGGATAGGGAAAGCAGAGACAGGAAAAAAATAATCACTTGACTGCTGATATAAAACCTCTCTTTTCTTAAATGTGCCAGAATAATTTTTCTCTATAACCCTCAAGCACAGTTAAAATCTCTAGACTATTCATTATGGTTCTTTTTATAGTATTTTTATTTAATAAAACCTATTAAGACTACCATACAAATCTCTTTACTTATACTTTTATCTTTTAACTGATCAATTTTTATATTGCTGACATCTCCTCTTCACCATTTGCTCATTTAAAAATTCATAGTACATGAACTATGTCTCTGGAGAAAATGTCTATAAAATTTGTTACAGCTGGCAAATGTGTATGAGTCAGTGATAGCACATGACTAAATGCTTCGCAGAAAATAAAACTTGTTTCTGTAGTAAGCAGAACTGTTTAAATGTTATTTATTTTTATGTTTCAAAGAAAATATATTGTGAAGTGCTGCATTGATTTAATACGCAACATTGTCTGTGTACACGCTGTACAAGGAAAATTTATGAAACCTTTGCACAACTCCTTTAATTGAATTTTCCAAATCTCCCACCACACACAAATAATCAATATCTTCTGCAGAGAAAACCAGTCAGAATTATTACCGTCTTTCTTTTCAATTTTGTTGTCATCAGCACATAGAAAGCACCTGGATATTTGTAATGTCTGGATAGCAAGTTATTTACACCTCTTTAAAAGTAATTGCTATTAATCCCCTCCGTTGTGCCTTCCCACACCCTGTTTTATTTTAAATAACCATTACATGTCTGAAAGAAAAGAAACAGGTATTCTTTTTGAGCGTTTGTAGTCATGTAGGAACTCAGTACTGATAACATTTTATAATCTAAGTTTTCATTTCACTTGATATTTATATTACTATATTATTGTAAGGCTCACTGAAAAAAACACTACTGTATAAGAAATAAGAGCATACAACAATTGGATCCAAGTTCATGAGGCAATCCTGAAAGGTTTGCCTATAAGGAATACAATTTGGTAAGCTAGTGTATGTTTGGATGCATTTGCATAGTTAATTTTGAATATAATTGAAGATATTCAGGTATATATTTTCTGTAAATGAGTATTACAGCCAACCTGATAAGTAACATTTAATCTAGAAAGTATAGAACATTAAACTATACTTAAAACATTGTTTGCTTTCAAACTATCTAACATTACTGTAAACTATGATGCTACATACCTCTTATGTTGTATTTTAAAATTGACATCTTAACTACTGCTAGGCCAAAGATTAAGACAACCAAATTTTATACAGTGAAAAAAGCATATCCTACAATATTCAGAGGCCAAAAGAATAATGGAGGGCTAACCATTTTTCTTCCCACTAAGTAGCATTTCTCCACTAGACAGATTAAAATCTCACGTAAAGCAAAAAATGCCACACAAAATCAATACAGCCCAAACTTAGTTTCTTACAAAATAATTTCAAGAGTGGTTCAGTCTTCAAAGGCAAGTGAGACAACAATATTGTTTTCACTTTTCTGAGGCTAAGTCCTATTGAACTCTGAGGAGTTTACCTCTGAATAGGCATGCATGGGGTTGCAATGCAAAGTTTCAATCTTACATCACACCATTGGTATTTATTACTGAGAAATAAATCACAATATCAGCCATATTGAACATACTGGGGATTGCTTTTGAATATACGTGTATAGGGTTGACTCTAGGAATGTATTAAAATTGTTAAAAAAAATAAAAACATAACAAAGATAACAAATCCTATCTTATAGATAACCAGGTTCAATTTGCAAATGTAAAAAAACCTTTGACAGAGAGAAGTGCAGAAAGATCATTAATAACATTTTAAAAAACCTCTTGTATTGACTAAATTTATAAAATGCATTACTAGGTTACACAGTGTGTTACCATGATCCAGATGCCTGGGACTACAATGCCCATTATCTCCAGCCAATAGTACTTTGAATCCCTTACAGAGGAATTTCAGAATATACCTTTTTTAATGGAGAAAATAATAGTGTATAAGGCAACTCCTATGAACAGCAGATCTGCGGTCTACATTTTTCAGATGATTTAGGACTTGGCCAACCTTGGTTAGTTTGGGAAGCCATGCCGAGTTAGGCCAGATGATTATTTGGGTGGGGAAAACATGACCAATCAATGTAGGTAGCTCTGAACAAGCTGGACTAATCATCTCTTGGTATATGACATTTTTTATCTTCTCACATGAAAATGTCACAATGACTAGAGCAGTGCTTTTCACTATTAACAACTTTAACACTGGCTGGGGAATTCTGGGAATTCTACCTTAAAGTTGCAAAGGTTGAGAAATAATGGTCCAGAGTACTCAGTATACAGTACTTTGTAATTTATTTTGCTCTAAATATCAGGCCTAGACACCATTTGCCTTCTAGCTGTGCAAGGACTTCCATTCTACCTTTTTGGGATCAGCCAACTGCAACCGAGGCACTATACAATTGTTGCAAATGTCAAACTGACTGGGGGGCAAGCAAAGTCTGATAGCTTCACATTGCTTGATCTCTTCACGGCAGAAAGCTAGCTTAGATGGATTATCTAAATTGGGCTAAATGCAATATAATATTACAAAACTCAGAAAGCAGCTTTTTTTAAAAAAAAAGACAAAGACTGTAAAAGTCTACTGCTTCGTCTTGGACATGGCAAACCCATTTGTAACAGATCCCTTTATTTTCTAATCAATTGGAATTTGCCCAGTGGATAAGCATTGTTTTTTCTATCTGGCACAAGATACAAGCCTCTCCCCAAGTGATCAAGTACTGTCCGGGACTCAGCAGGATAAAGGTTAATTGTGTTTGGATTTGCTCCTCCATATGCTGAAACAAAAATTCCCTTTGGAAATATGTGGCACCCATCCTACACATAGACACGGCATGCTTTAGACAGCAGCAACACAACTCGATTTCATCTCCTGGCAGCTGCTCTCAAGTTTGCTTACATTGTCTTCAAAAAACATTTTGTTTACTGTAAATGCTAGTCATGGGCAAACAATGGTGCTATTTTTTACGCTGCTAACATAAAATGATATACTAAGAACTAATATATAATGCTGTCCATTGATGAAGCACTACTCTGAATTTAGTTGTTTTAAGTAGAGATTGTTTATGTAAAGTAAATAAATTTCATGCCTCACCATGTGATGATAATGTGACATTCCATCAGTACCAAGCCAAAGAACAGTCATAGGTTTTATATCCTGAGTGGAACTAATTAAAAATAATTATAGTAAACCACATCCAAAAGTTCCTTCTTTATTTGCCCTTCCTTCGTTGCAGTTATTTTTGACACATTCTTATCAGGACAGCAAAATAGATACCATTGCAGTAGTTAAAATCAATGTTAAAATCTAAAAAGATGTTTTGCATTCCACAACCAATTTCATACACCATGCTAAATTTTATGTTTTTTATTGGGGGGGGGAGTGGGAGTGGGAGTGGAAAGAGCGTCAAATATGCCTCTAGCATTCAAAATGGAAGAAATATTATTTCAACATCTCATTAATAGCTGTTCTTGAACACAAAACACTTAATGCTGTTTTGTGTTCTGTTTTTGTGTTAATTGACTACTATATTGAAAGGAGGCTCTGAAGAGACTACGGTGTTGATAAATAACCCTGGAATTTACTATCACGAGATGTTGTGCAGGATACTAGCCTAGCTGGCTTCACAAAAAGTTTGGACCAATTCATGGAAGTCTTGCAGATCAATGGCTACAGGCCTAGATGAAGTGTGTCATGAGGGCCATGGAAGATTTCTTTGTACAATCGGTTGGCCACTGTGAGAACAGACTGCTGGGCTAGATGGGCCAGGAGTCCAATCCAGTAGGGACCTGTTTTAAGTTTTTAGTTCTTTTCATTACCTAAAGGCCAGTTTTTAAAATAACTTCTGATTTCAAGATCAGAAGATTTCCATCATGTTAACATTCCTGACCTCAACTAGAAACTTTGATCTGCTTTTATCTTCACGGGAATTGGGGACTGTATCCAGTTCGATACAGCTTGCAATAGATGATATAATGAATTGACTTTCCTCATAGCTATGCTATATATTAGTAAATGATTTCTCCCCCCACCCCCCCAGTGAACAAGAGAGAGGGAAAAGTGGACCTAGCACTATCCTGAAAGCTTGTATAGTTTCTCTTTCCATCACTCCTGAGTTTATTTCATGCTACCTATACACAAGAATCTGGTCTACTAATGGTCAAGGCAAGTAGGAAGTACATAAGAGTCAACTGGAGCTGGATTGAGGTTTCTTGTGGGAGAATAGCGAAGCTCAAACTCATGACATGTTTGACCCCGTCCTCCAGTTCAGCCTGATCACCTTCTACACATGAGCAATCTTTGGGGTCCTGAAGGCTCCAGCAGCTTCCAGGTCACACTTTAGAAACTGCCTTTGCACATCGCAGAAGATGAGCACTCTTACACAAAAGCCAGCAGTGAGATTTTAGCAATTAGTCTTGTCTGCTATGAATAAATGGGAGCCCTCATGGTTTCCCATTGCTCCCAGAAAAGCAACTAGTGACAGAGAGGAAGTAAAAAGTGGAGGGGGGGAGGGGGGCGTAGAGACACACAAAAAATATAGCAAAAGTAGGGAAAGAGAATCCAAGCCACGCCATTGTTGGCTTCCATATATAGGGCTCCAGGTTTGTGCAACTAACTGATTAATGCAGTATTTCTCAACCTCTGCAGCATGAAGAAGAGATCCCAGAATTCCCCAGCCAGCCATGGATTAGTGGCTTCCTAGATCCACAAAGAGTTATGAGATCTTCAGCAGGCAACACATATCAACCAGAGGCTGTGTTTAATCTTTGTGCCACTCTCATTCCTGCTTTATGTAGCTGGACTCTCTAATAAACCACGCTCCGTTCTAAGCTAAGGCACAAACTGCTATTTTGGTCTTATCTTTAAAGTAATTTTTAAAACAGCGGCACCATTTACTAAATACAGTGTTTTGATTAAAAATAGAAAAATCTATCCTAAAAATTTCTATATACGGACACAAAGCACGTATAAAAAAAATGTAGTAAGATTGGGGGGGGGGGGGGGGGCGCCC